>CM040243.1:96223995-96280463 GCA_022545495.1 Chrysanthemum lavandulifolium | reverse complement strand
TTTGAAATTTTGACTGTGGACCTGCTTTTTGACAATTTTTGAAAGTTGGGATCAAACCGCAATTTTGCAAATTTGAAACGTTTTCATCCGATTTGATATTTTTGCATTTAAAACACATAAAACATTGATTTGTGATATTTTGATCATTTTGATGTGTTTCGAGTGTTTTCGATGATTTTGCAGCTTAGATTACACAAAATGATGAGTATTTAGACACTCATCAATCCCCACATCGAGATATTGCTAGTCCCTAGCAATGATTTGAGAAAACATAATGGATTTTAATCTCTTTACCAAAAGCCATTACTTCGAGTAGCCAAATGTTTCAGCTCAAGTAAGAACCTTGGTACATCGATAACCAAATGATTTTGAGCAAATCATGTCAGAACGGATTTGATTAGTCTTTACCGTAAGCCGCACTCTTCCGGACTAGCCAACTCTTAGATAAATTATCAATATTATCTTTGGTGAGTCAATACCAATTATGGTTTTTCCATCGCCTTTACCACAAGCCATAATCTTGCGGGCTAGCCAACTCTTCACTTTTTAGATATGCGTGAGTTGAAACCATACAATTGGGCAATTGCAAGTCGAAACGGATTTGATATATCTTTACCAAGAGCCGCTTTGTCCTCGGATTAGCTAACTTTAGTCTTACGAGATATGGCGATCGATAACCAATCGAGTAAGTGTAAACACTTACTCCAAAAAAATTTTGGCCAAAACGGGAACTGGGATAATATATGAAATTCGTGAGAATTCCCCACACTTAGAAATGAATATTGCCCTCAATATTCAAAGCACCGGCGGTTATGCCGAAACAAAGAACGAAAAGGGAAATATTACGCCATTATTTAGAAAGATTTTTTTTTTTTTTTTTTTTTTTTTTTTTATAACACGCGGGCACTCCCCACACTTAGGTGGTAGAAAGGGGTAAGAAGATGCATATATGGGTGAAAACCCATATAGTGTAAGTATCGTTTTTGATTTTCGAGTCGCTAGCTTGACTCGAACCTCAATTAATTGGTTCATGGGGAAGCAAAGTGGAATAGACAATCTCCAACGGACTTTCATTCAATATGTTTGACAAACATTGAAGTACGGAAAGTTCCACACCGATGAGATATACAGAGAAAGATGCACCCGGCCATAAAATGATAAATGAAAATGCCGGGTCAAAGATAGTGTCCTCACTCCCGAAGGAGTGAAGAAGAGAGAAGTCACATCATATGTGAGGAATGGAAGAAAGATGTTGATAACAATCAAGATCCGCCTTCATCCTCAAATGTAGACATGTCGGGAGGAAGGGTGAAGGTAGTATCATCAATAAGCAAACTCTTATGATAGAGTACACCTTCCTCCGAGCCAATATCATCCTCAAGATCAAAATGGAAATGATCATATTCCGAGGAGATATGTCATGAAAGAGTTCACCGAGAACTCTTCATGAAGAGAATCATTGAAAAACCTCAAGCTCGGGCTTGTCCAATGTAGAGTCACTATCCACAACGGGATAGGAGATGAAGTCGACTTAGCACAAAATGATTCGATCTTAGAAACGAGGATATTTATATTGAACAATTGTTCACGAAGTATCTCGCCCTCAATTTCCGTGATCATCGATTTCTCACTTCTTCTAAGCTAACTAGCTCGTAGGTAGCTCGACATAATCGATGTCTCCATAGGATAAAGAATCGCCAAACGAAGTACAATCGCTTGAAGAATCGGAGAACAACTCGACATGATCATATGGAATGTCAAGAGGAGGAGAAGAATTATCATCAAGAGGCTCATCACACATATTACCGAGATAACCCTCGACTCACTTGGGTTTGGAACAAGGCTCAACACTAGACGGTTCCATTTCTCGAATAGTGCTAGAAGGCTCGTCCCCATTATGAGAGAGTCAATGAAGCTTGGTGTGATTTCGCTTGACAAGCTCTCATAATATTCCTTTACTTGAATAGAATCCTCATCATCATCGCCATCATATCCGATTCTTATATTCATCTCGTCAAGCTTACACACCATTCTTTTCATTTGTAGTTTCTTTCAACGCGATTTCTTCGTAACTTTGTGGGAGATAACACTCGTAATCATTGAGATGTCGCAAGGCTCTAAGTCCGATGACCGATGGAATACTGCTGGGGTTGGAAATTGTCAAACCGGAGAATTGGAATTTTGAAAATTTTGATTCATCGGTTGACATTCAAAAGTCGCATGAGGACCCCGCATTCTCACAATGTAGATAATTGGGAAAATAACTTTCACCAAAGTTCGATTGTAACACTGTTCCTACCATGACAAGCGGACCCGGGTGGACAATCAAAACCGTAATGAGAATCATTCCCACAAAACTCGCATGAGTAGGATTCGACAATGTGGAGGTAGGTAGGAAAATCGGTGTTTCTTTTGAAATGGGATCGGATTATCGACAAACTTGTCTCCAAACCCACATTGGTACATCGCCGACAATTTCCACCATTAAATGGACCTCCACACTGTGAACATGTCAAATACCATGACATAGAGAATTAAATGATAAGAGGGATAAGAGATGAAGAATTAAATGATTAGAGGGTAAGAGAATGGAGAATTAAACAGTTTGAGGATAGAGAAATGTAGAATTAAATGATTGGAGGATAAAGGATGGATATTTTTGGTTTTTTGAAAATATTGCATAAAAACAAAGAAGGAAAATATTTTTGATTTTCCGATAACTTTACAAAAACTTTTACAAAGGATGGGATATGTGCAAGAGTGGGTCGAAAATGGCTAAACACACGCTTAAAGCTCCCAGTCAATGCGCCTAAAATTTGATTCACATAAACAAATAAGTCAAACAGACTTGAAACAACTGCATAATAAATGCAATTAAGTCCCGAGAATACAGGGATTCCCGGTCATTATGTCCCACTGAGACTCAATGGTGTGTTAAACACTGATCGACGAGTAGAATGATCACTAATGATAGCGATCGAAAGGATTTGGATATGATATTACACTCAAAAAAAGTTATAAAATAAAAGCGACTTAAATGCAAATTAAGAAAATTAAAAAGTTAAAATCTATTAAATAAACGCTATCACTATTTTTAAAGTGATGAACGTTAAAACTTAAAACTTAAAACTTACGCTTAAATAAAAATAACGAACGCACAAATAAAACGTGAAACTTACACAATATAAATCCTAAAATATGAAAAATACATTTTACAAACCTAATGATATGAGAAAATTTATAGAAAAGGAAAATTATTTTTACAACTATTTATGTAATTATTATTAATTAAAACTATTTATTAAGTATTTAAAATACACTAAAATAGAAGAAAATACAAAATTAACCTAGAAAATGAAATTATAACTTAGAAAAATCTAAAATATGATAAAACTAATTTTAAAACAGAAAATATATTTTTAGACTTTTTATGTATTTATTATTAATTTAAAACTATTTAAAACTAATTTAAATTATTAAAATACCAAATAAAAGGAGAAAATATGGAAAAATACTTTTAAGCTTTTACATTTATCCAAACTTAAGAAAATGAAAAATTATTTTTAGAACCTTTTCTTAATTATTTGTATTTAAAGCTAATTAAAAGGATTAAAACTAATTTAAATTGAGAAAATAGTAAACAAGCTAGGAAAAATCAAAATTCAGGAAAAGCTTAGAATAAAGTTAGAAAGCTGGGAAAAATAGAAAACAGGGCTTGTTTGGCAGAATATGAATCGATAAGGAAGTGCTTATGAAATAAGCACTTCCAATAAGCAAATGAGGCACAACAAGCACCAAACCGATATGGAAGGTCTAATATGCTAAAATAACCAAAAGCAACACAAATCAACAAGCTACGCCATCGGATATCAAGATGCAATGATTTGAGGCTCGAGCTAATGGCGTATATGCTTAAAGGGGACCAAGTTTGAGCTATTGACAAGCTACAAAATAAGTCGAAATGGAAAATACCAATTGGAACTCGTTATAGACCTGGTTGAGAGTATTTGTACCAAAAATCGGGCTATGATAAGCTCTTATGAGCTCAGACACGGTACAAGATCCGCACAAAACTGCAGATCAAAGCAAGCAAGACAGGGAGATGAGCTTGTTTGACAAGCTCATTTGAGGCTTCTAAAAAATGACAAAATCTGAAAATGCTAATAATAAACAAGACCATTTTAAGTTAGTACACCCACAATTTGATATCATTTGTCTCAAAATTGAGTTCATGAAAAATCACCTTAACTTGGCCAAAATTGGATATTTCAAGCTTTTGACTTTTGGCAACTGAAATGTTGACTTTCTTGAGTTTAGATCTCAATTTAAAGACCGATATTGGTGCTAATGACTGAAATAAGACTAAAGAAAGCTATGTTTAAGATTTCTAAACACAAAACTAACTCTTGATCTTGAAAAATGTCCAACGATTGAACTGTTAATATGGTTAGAAGAACATTTTGACTTTGGCAAATGGTAAGCACAAGATTATGATTAATATGATCGCATATGAGTTAAACAAAACCGAGCAACAATTATCCACCACTATACTATCCTATAATACGATAAATTAGCAATGCCAAACACCCTTTTAGCTTATGTTTTTAAACTCAAGTGAAGTCGACTAGTACCCAATTTTGAACTAATGACCAAACTAGGTTTTCATGACTATTATACAACTAAATGAGCAAGTTAAAACTACAAAAGATCATAGATACAAGGGAGCTTGAAACCGCAATATGACTTGAAAATGCAAAAGTAAAACAGACACTCATGTGTCCCCACCGGTTGCAGCCGTAACCAAGCACAAAACTATGCTACCCTAAGTTATTTCCAACCCATGTCAACATCGCAACAACCTTTTCACCACCATTTCTATTCTTGACCAATCTTTTGACTTTTGTTGACTATGAGATAAATTGGTTTGAAAATACAAAGTAAGCTTACCCACAACTATATAGAGCTTATTTCAATTTAATTTGAGCTTGGGAAGAAGCTTTTAAGGTTTGAATATATAAATTAGAAATTGAAATACTCAACAAGAGACACAAAGCATGAACTTTAACCAAACTTTTGAAATTGATTCTTAAAAAAGCTTACAAAGATGAAATAACTTAAGTTTATATCAAAGGAACAAAAGATTACAGATTCTTGGCTAAATTAATACATTAATAGAAAACGACATTAGGAAAATTTTATATATCTAACTACTACTACTCTTGCTTCTTTCTTCTCTCTTTATACTCCCAAAGGCTTCTCTCTCATTTCGATAAATCCCACTATCTTTTATGGCCATTGATCACTTAAAGTGATCATGGTCGACCGTATATTATTAAAGGGGGGGTCACAATCCATTATGACAGGGTCCAAAGATAGGTAGGGGTCCAAAATTAGTGTAAAGTGGTTTAATATTAATAGGACCATTGTTGTCACTTCGAAAATACAAGGACCATAATCGCCAACACTTCAAAGTTTCTTCCAAGGACTAATATCGACAAGCTTCAAAAGTACAGGACCAAATCATCATTTTCACATTTTCCGTGGACTTATCTTGCCAATTTTGAAACTCAAGGACTAATTTTGTAATTTCTCAAAACTTTTATATTTTTCACCAAAGGACTAAATTTGACAACTTATGATTTTAAAAGGACCTTGGTGACTTTTCTTTGAAATTTTGACTCGTGGACTGCTTTTGACAATTTTGAAAGTTGGGGGATCAAACCGCAATTTTTGCAAATTTGAAACGTTTTCATCCGATTTTGATATTTTTGCATTTAAAACACATAAACATCGATTTGTGATATTTTGATCATTTTGATGTGTTTCGAGTGTTTCGGATGATTTTGCGTTTAGATTACACAAAATGATGAGTATTTAGACACTCATCAGTGAGGTAGCCACGATCTTAGGGCATGTGGTTGCGACCATGGCGGGTGTTTTGTACCGATAATACATTTTAAGATTTGAGCCTTACTTTAGCGGTCGATGATATAAAATTGACATTTGTAATTGGGGCTTACTTTTTCGAACCCATCAAACAGCTTTAGTTTTAGAAAGACGATGATGAACCTTTTTCGCAAATGGTTTATCGGACTATAATTCAATGACACCGATCTTGGCGGGGTAGCCACGCCTTAGGGCATGTGGTTGCGACCATGGCGGTGTTTTGTACCGATAATACATTTTAAGATTCGAGCCTTACTTTTAGCAATACCGATATAAAATTGACATTTGTAATCGGGGCTTACTTTTTCGAACTCATCAAAGCAGTTTTAGTTTTAGATAGGCGATGATGAACCTTTTTGCAAATGGTTTATCGGACTATAATTCAATGACACCAGATCTTGGCGGGTAGCCACGCCTTAGGGCATGTGGTTGCGACCATGGCGGTGTTTTGTACCGATAATACATTTTAAGATTCGAGCCTTACTTTTAGCAATTACCGATATAAAATTGACATTTGTAATTGGGGCTTACTTTTTGAACCCATCAAACAGCTTTTAGTTTTAGAAAGGTGATGATGAACCTTTTCGCAAATGGTTTATCGGACTATAATTCAATGACACCAGATCTTGGCAAGGTAGCCACAGCCTTAGGGCATGTGGTTGCAGCCATGACGGTTTTTGTACCGCTTATACTTAAAGTCTAAAACGGACCATGCTTAGAAAAAGTCCCCTTTGGTAATTTTTTCTTATTATTTCTAGTCTTCTAGAGTGAGTCAAAGCAAGTGTTCAAGTTGGTGTGGTTTTGTCCACATTTAATATACCGCTTATACATTTTAAGATCCGAGCCTTACTTTTGATCAAACTTCCAATTCATATGATCACTTTTTGTAATTGTAAACATTATATAATCATTTTGCTTTCCAATGAATCGATGCAACTATTTACATTTTTAGGTGTTCTTTCCCATCAATGAACTCGAAACACACCGGTGCTCGCGAACTATCTATCAAAACAGTGTTATAACTTTATATGATAGCCTTGGGAGCCCGAAAGTTGAAACACGTAGGTGGTGGCTAACTTTGAGGGAAGTTTTGCTTGTCAACTACCCACATATCTTGTTGAGAGTGAGGTGATGAAAAAGAAGAAAATCGATGCCAATAAGTATCGTGTTTCCTTTCAGTATGCACCTGATGTCCCTAAACAAGGTGGTCTTTATGGGGATTGTGGTGTTTGGGTCTGTATACTTTTGTACAGGTTGTCTCATAAGCTATCATTGAAGATGAAGAATCTCGCCCAAGCCGCTTGGCTTACCGTGAGTATTTGGTCAATATTTCGGAAATACAAGATTCCATTTACGAGTGACATTTGACATTTAAGTTCGTAAACAATCTAACTTATGTAAACAATATAACTTCGCTATTGGTATGCTATCAGATGGTCGGGTTGCCATTTACTTAATGGCTTATTTTGAACATGTTATGTAAACATTAATATGCTAGACTATGGTCGCTTTATGTAGACAGTTATGCAAACATTAATATGTATATATTTATATATTTAACTTATGTTGCTAATGTATCATGTTGCTAGTGTATGGTCGTTTAATCTACTTGGTTAAATGTGATGTGGTATTCAACAATATAAGATATAAATTGACTGGTGGTTGGGGAGATGGTGCATTTAATGTTTCTTGTGTGATTGTCGATATAAATATAAGTTAACAACATATGAAATTTCCACACAAACAATTATATACCTTCTAGTGTTTTAGAAAGTAAACAACAAAATGAATTCACCCCCAAATTGGGAAGAATTACTTGATATAGATGACTCCGATCTCCGAATGTCAGCCACCTCCCAACTACCATTTTCATATGGAAACACTACATCTCAAAATAATGCTAAAATGCCGGTTACGATAATACAAGGTCCCGCAGTATTGTTCAAGCGGCGAATGATGCGGGTGTGGATGATGGTATAATGGCGACACAGAGTACATTAGACAAGTAGTGTATGATGTGAGAGGATTCCGATTTTAATAGTGGGCCATGGGTTAGAGTGAGTTGAGTATATCAAACCCGATTGCGTGTATCATGATTGGTTGTTTCGCCGATATCGAAAAATTTACCAAGAAAGGAAACTTGACATCGTTGTTGCTATAATTAAGTCTTGTACCCCAAATGTCTTGGGTGATCTCACAAGATCGTTGAAAGATGTTTCGTGTTTTATATCAGTTCAATACATCACAAAGTGGTTAATGACGAGAGGTATGAAAAGTCGCTTCTCGTTGGAGCCGTTTTGATCCTTCGTAATGTTTTCGTGTTTTCTCCGAAACAACTAAAATCACTATCTTAATATTACTTTAAAAATGTTGTTAAGGTTTCTCCAAGGATAGTGTTGCTAACAATGAAAGTGGAGTTGGAAGTAGTGGAAGTGTAATCAATTTTAATTAATGTAATTTTCTACATGTTTATCCATGTAATTTTCTATTAATTCAATAATTTAATCGACTTGGTTAAATGTGATGTGGTATTCAACAATATAAGATATAAAATAACTAGATGGGACGCATTTGATTCCAATTTGACTAACGTAGAACATAAGTCAACACATTAAACATATGTTTGTTACTACCCCACACTAAGATTTCCTACCGAATCTAACAGCTCATTTAGCAATGCACCTGACATACATGCGTGGTTTTCTGGATTCGTTGCCAATTTGAGTTTGGTCTCCAACATCTTTATTCTTGTCTCTAGCATGCTTATTTTCAAATCTTTGAACTGGCAACATTAACATTCTCATAGTTCGGATGTACAAGTCTTGGAGTCAAGGTCCCGAGTTGAAGGTCCCGAGTTCAAGGTCCCGAGAATTAAAATTTGGCTGTTGTGAAGGATTATAACCGGGATTGTTATCAAATTCTTCCTTCCACATAAAAAATCTACACCCGTATTCTTTTTTTGCTGGCTGTTAGGTTATGCAAAATAAGAGATGGTTATGAAATAACATTTTAACTATACGGGAAACATAAGATATCTAACCTTTGAAAGAGGACATGAATAGAAAAGTTGACCATAACTATGCTCCTTGTATGATTTTCGTAGCACTATGTTTCCAGCTCCACATCGACACATATATCGATCCATGCGAATTTCTTTGGGATACACTTCTTTGAGATTCAATATAAACGTGCTCAATCGCTTCAATCGCCAACCGCCAACCGGTGGTTGGGAGATGGATATATTTAATGTAAAGTAAATGTGGTGAGGTAGTGAAAAATTTAATGTGGTTGCCGGTTATATTAAATGTGGCATTAAATATGCATCTCCCAACTACCGATTGAAGCGGTTGAGTTAGCGATTGAGCGGTTGAGCGGTTGTTACATTAAATATCCCCATCTCCCAACCACGGTTAAGCGATCAACCCAAGTCATATTTCGACACGTGTCCCATGCTCAACTGCTCAACTTCTCAACTGGTAGTTGGGGAGATGGATATTTAATGTGTTGCATTAAATGACCCCAACTACCGATTAATATAAATGTGTGAGGTAGCTGAAAAATTTAATGTGGTATTAAATATCCATCTCCCCAACTACCAGTTGAGCAGTTGAGTTGAGCAGTTGAGCGGTTGAGCAGTTGTTGCATTAAATATCCCCATCTCCCCAACCATCAGTTAATATAAATGTGGAATTAAAGATCGATCGCTCAATCGCTTCTCAGCCGCTTCAATCGATCAATCGCTCAACCGATCAATCGCTCAACCGCCGACTCAATTCGCTCAACTTTACCAAATTTTTCAATAGATATATATTAGAACGGAAAATTATTGAAACCGATTCTCACACGTCCATAACATTCATATGGAAAAATTTCGTGTGTTTCTTGTCTTTGAAGATGGCAATAGTTATGGTGTTTCGCTAAAAGAGATATTAGATATCTTGGGTTAGTTTCATTTGTGAAGAAAAAGTTGAAGATTAGCAAAGGATGCGAGTTAGGTTTTCATACAAAATGCCACACGGTCCGGTCCGCATAGGTGATGACGATGATGTTGAATTTTTTGTTAACGAAGTTTGTAAACCAAACGCTGCATTGCCTAAACTTTTAATCAAAATGATTGTCAACAGTTCAAAGGTAAATCCATCTTCTTCTAATGATTTTGATGTTAATGATCACTTATTTCAGTAATGATTTTGATCCCCAATGTGGATAATCATTCGGAAATACCACAAAACGAACCTTTGACAATTTCAACCAATCTAACAATGAATGTGCCAATATGTATATAAACCAAAAAAAAAATGATCAAATTATGCTTAAATGGCAAACAACAAATAATTTCAAAATATGCCTCCTCCATTCGATCCACCAAGTCTTGAAACTAAGATACGAATACATTGAAATACAACAACAACTCTATAATCCTCAAAGAGGTGATGAATTTGATAGTAAAGAATTATGCATGTTTGCAATTGCTAAAAAGCTTTCAAAGATGGATTTGAATTTAAGGCTAGGAAAACAAATAAGTCTAGGTACGATGTAATTTGTGTGCAAGATGGGTGCAAATGGAAGATACTGTCTGGTATGAACAAATCAGGTGTAAAATGGAGGTTAGGAAGAGTATACGATGTTCACACTTGTTCAAGAACACAAATTCACCCTAATCACCGTAATGCTACCAAAAAACTTTTGGGACATTTACTCGAACCCAAAATGAAAGATAGCAGTCGAATTTATACCCCAAAGGACATAATGGAAGATATTAGTCAAGAGTATAAAATTGACATTTCTTATAAGAAAGCATGGGGTGGAAGAAACCGAGCTTTGGAATTGGTAAATGGTTGCCCTAACGACTCGTTTGAGCAGTTGCCATTTTATTGTCATAATTTAAAGATGAAGAACGAGGGTACGGTAACACATATTGATACCGATGATGAAGGACACTTTAAAATATGTTTTATAGCATTTGGTGTTGCGGTATGCATTTGTATTTATTTTTTACATTTTTTTCCTTTTATGTTTTGTATTTATTTTTCTAATATATTATCGTTGTGTCACTAATAATTTCTACATAAAAGCAGTTCGGAGTTTCTTACGGTATATGCGACCGTTGCTTATAATTGATGCAGCACATCTTAAAGGGGAAGTACCTTGGGACAAATTTGCTTGTCGTTGGAATGGATGGTAACAATCAAATTATACCTATTGCTACCGGTGTTTGTCAAGGTGAGACTGGGGAGGCATGGACATGGTTCTTGTCCAAATTGAAAGAATGCATAGGGGAACGACCAGGTTTGGCTATTATATCGGATAGACATTATTCTATTGGACAAGCGTGTAACACGGTCTTCCCAAATTCATTTCATGGTTACTGTTGTAGACATTTGATGATGAACTGATTTGAACAAAGAGTAAAAGTTAAAGGCAAAATATTGGAAAACATGCAAAGCTTACATCGCGGAAGAATTTGATGAGCGATTTCGGATATTAGGGTATATAGAAATGGTACGACTTACAACAAACTTCTTCAAGCCGGGTTTGATAAATGGTCTAGGCACATTGCACCGGTAATCAGTACAACTACATGACTTCAAACAGTCGAGTAAATAAATGCATTAACAAGGGATGTGAGAAAAGTACCAATAACAATGCTTATGGAGTGGTACGTAAAGCTTTACAACGGTGGTTTTGTGACCGTCGACAAATATCAACGTAATGTACTTTTTAAAATATGTTTTCTTTTCATTATTAGTCAATATAAGATGAAGAGAACATTATGTTATTTTATCTTCTAAAATTATTTCGGATGCACCCGAGGAGAACTTAGTGATTGGGCCGAAAGTTAGGGACGGAATGTTGAAGAGCGTTAAGCGGGTTGTGTATGGGATTGAACAGTTTAAAGCTGTACATGGTAGATGATCATCGAAAACAACATACCGTCGATCTAGTTAGTAATTCATGTACTTGTCGTAAATGGCAACTTTCAGGCATACCATGTGGTTATGCGATAATGTAACTAGACTTCTTAGATTGTCTGATTGTAATCATTTGGCTTTTTGATTGGTTCAAGAAAACAACACTGGAAGGTACGTACCAAGGATTGGTTTATCCTGTAGGAGAAATGTCAAGTTGGGAACTTCCTGATGGCTTGCAAGTTGTGAAGCCACCAATACTGGTAGTGCGTCAATCTGGAAGACCCAAAAACAAATATCGTATAAGATCTCAAGGAGAGGAACTAACCCCGGTAAGGTGTTCAAGGTGCCAATCCGTTGGACACAGGCGAACAGCATGCAGGGAACCATTGCCAAAGAAAAAGCATGTAAGTGAATAAAATTTGTATTCAAAAAACACAATTTTGCTTGGTAACTAACGAAGAAAGAAATCTCTAACAAATGTTGAAACTTTGTAGGAAATGTATCTAATGAGGAAGCTCAAGTAGGGAACTACCATCATTGGAGATTGATATGGTGCAAAGCTTTGATCCTATTAACTTGGGTGACCAGTAAGATCAACTAGCGAAACATTTGATGGGTTGTTAGTTTCCTTTTTCGTTGATCCGGAATCATGTAAGACGCTTTTGTTTTTGTTTAGTTTGAATATGTACTAGTCGTAAAACAATCTATGGGTCATTGGATTATAACCGGATGTAACACGCAATGTACTTGTTTAGTTTGACTATGTTAGACGCTTAATGTTGAACCTTGTTTGCTATCGCTTATGTTGCACCTACTCAATCTAACAATCCAAGAGGAATAAGAAACAATTTAGAAACATACAAACAAACAAAATATATACGAGAAAATTAGGTGCCAAAGTTAGCCGTGAGGGATACATACATTCATACAATATTCACCAATAAACCATACAAGTTATCCAAAGAAAAAACACAAAAGTGACCATACCATGCACGTGTTTTAGACCCATTAGTTCTCCATACAATTGTTTACAAATTCGACACCTAAATGTTTAAAAAACAAGCACATAAAACATTCACCAACATGGATCTTGTGCTTGTAATAAAACCTAACCATTCTTTCACGACGCATGATGCACCGAATCTGGATCATCCACATCCAACAGTTTGCCA
Source organism: Chrysanthemum lavandulifolium (assembly GCA_022545495.1). NCBI lineage: Eukaryota > Viridiplantae > Streptophyta > Magnoliopsida > Asterales > Asteraceae > Chrysanthemum > Chrysanthemum lavandulifolium. The sequence continues at coordinate 96,267,433 of CM040243.1, read as the reverse complement.
TTCCCTAACCTGTACATTTATACGCTTCAGTTAAGAGTGTGATTTTTACACGTCTGCATAATAGGACGAGTTTAACCTGTACAATATTCATAACAATATTCATAACTTTCAAAAATATTAACTACTATAACTCAACTTCTCCATAGCCTCCCCAAACACCTCAAAAAAAGCCTTCTGATCCCTCGCGTTCCACTCCACATACCATCTCGTCTATTATCCATAACCAAGCCCCTATCCGACTTCAACATAAGTTGGAAGCTTATAGTGATAGTGACTATGCTGGTGCTAATCTGGATAGGAGGTCCACCACTGGAGGTTGCCAATTCCTTGGAAAGAGATTGATTTCTTGGCAATGCAAGAAACAAACTATTGTGGCTACTTCATCTATCAAGCAAGTAGTACGCTGGTCATTGCTAATTGTGGATGTGTTCTTTGGATTCAAAATCGCTTGTTGGATTATGGGTATAATTTCATGAACACAACAATTTTTATTGATAATCAAAGTACCATATGCATTGTTAAAAATCCAGTTTTTCACAATCGAACAAAACATATTGAAATCGTGCACCACTTTATAAGAGATGCATATGATAAAAATTTGATAAATGTGGTCAAAATTCCTACTGCCGATAATGTGGCGATTTGTTAACAAAGGCTTTTGAAGGACCAAGGTTTCAACACCTTGTGGTCCATATTGGCATGCTTAACCCTTAACCGCAAAGTTTAAGGAGGCATAAACCTCGGGAGGCATATGCCTCGTGGGAGGATTTGTGTATAACTTTGCATTTGCTATGTAATTTTGTATATTTGATAGATTTTAACTAACTCTAACTCGCTAATGTAATTTTAGTGTGTTTCTTTGTTGGTTTGTGTATGTTTACGTGTTTGTTTTGCGAGAATGGTTGTCCCCGATCGCTTGAGATATGGTCATGAAAGCTTAAGCTTGTTTCCACCGAATTCATTGTGTCAAGTGTGCTATTTGTTTCTCTCGAAGTTGAAGTATGAAGTTATATGATTTAATCAAAAGAAGTATGTACAAATAGATCATTCATTCATTCAAGAAACGCTTACGACTTTAGATTACGAGTACTAGCAACATCAAAAGCATCTACATGATCTAATAGTCCTAATCTATTACATATCATCTATTCCAACATCTAAAGATGAGCACGATGAGCATGATTGCTCACATCTTTCACACTAATAATGTTGAAATGCACGATCGCCACATCTTTGGCACTAAATGTCTGGCTATGCCTTTGTGAAAGCATAACCAACTCTAACAGATGCTAAGGATCAAAATGGAGAGGATGGATTGATGAAAACGAAGAAGAAGGTCGATTGTGGTAGAGAGATGAAGGAAAGATTTTCATTTGCGCATCATCTACTCTTTCAACCATACATCAACTTACATCATTTTCCTTTTTCCATTCCTCAATACGATATGTGATGATGCACCAAAACATGATGCGTAGAGACCAAGCACCACCTTCTTCCCATAGGGAGTGGTGGATTTGGCTCGTGGCCTTCGTTGAGGCCTAGGTGCCGGGGTTGGGAGTAAGATGTTCCTCATTATAGGATTCATCAGAATCTTCAGCAGATACACTTGGTTTCTCCACACTTTCATCTTCGATGAGAGAGAAAAGGTGACTTCTTTGGTAGTGGATATGGTTTTGGAAAATAGTGAAACCATGAATTGGTATCTTCACTAGATGACGAGGATGATGATGAGGATGTTGTTGTGAGATCTATGATCTCGGGTTTGGTACTCATGATGAATGATGGTTAATTTTGAAGGATTGAAGGAATTAGGGTTTGAAATATTATTTGGGATTTTGATGAAAAGTCTATGTGCATTGGGATTGTTTTATAGCCGGTACAAGTGGTAAGAGAATTAATGCGTGTGGGTGAAACAGGTTAAAGATATTCTCAAGCTTCGAGAGTAAGTCTCTATTTCGCTGATTGTTCTACTTCACGAGAATGGTTTTCATTCCTACCGAAGTTGTAAGTGAATCCGAGTAGAAGTAGAAGTCCACGTCATCCTTGGTCAACCTTTGACCAAATTTGGAAAATTTTCTATTTATTCTCTACGATAGTTTCGCTCCATAATAAGTAATTCGATTATTACTCATTAAAAACACTTCCTTTGTGCAAAATCCTAACCCTAATCTTCAAAACTCTCATGGCGCTCAATTCAAACATGATCATAATAAGGTTGCTTTTCTTGGATCCGCTCGAGGAGATGAGCTTTATAGGTCGATGATTTCTTTCTTACTAAGATCAAAGATTGTATATGCATTGACACATTCTCCGGATGCTATATATGAAACTTTGATTACTCAATTTTGGCGCCGGCAGAAAAGAGAGGTGATATCGAGATAGTTGCAAGTGTTGATGGACAAGTATATGTGGTGACAGAGGAACCGATCGTAAGACAACTTCGCTTGGATGATGAAATGGTTTTATCATTCGATTCTACGATGGTACTTGAAGGACTTAGAGCAATTGGATATCAAAGTTCGAGGACGATATGTGGTTGAAAAATAAGCTTTGTCCTATGTGGAGGTTCTTGGTTCATACTTTGTCGCAAATGTTTGAGCAATAAGTCCGGAGGATGGGACTGCCAACACAAATGGGATGTGGTATTGTTTGCTTATCTAAGGGTTTGACTTATAATTTCTCTAAGTATATCTTTGATAATATGGTAGAAAACATAACTAGGAAAAGGGTAAGTTTTGATGTACCCTAGGTTCTTACAGATGATATTGAATGTTTCTACACAAACCCGTGCTTTTCATCCCATAAGTGTATTGACCCCTAAGTTATTTGCTACAATGAGGACTAAATTTGAAGGAACACATTTTCCTTTGTTAGTCGACATGTTACCTCGGAGAATGAGACCGATAATGAGCTTCATGTTGTTTTACCTTTTTCCAATCCTCGATGGAAATCTTTCAGTAGATGGTGATGAGGGTCCTTCTGTTGTTGCTGAAGCATCTATGTCTTCACCAAGACCATGTCCTAGTCCTGCAATTATACAAGCTCCTATTGATGAAGTCCAAGTTACTAGTGATGAAGTTCAGGTTGATACTGATAGATTACCTACACCAAGTCCTGTTAGGACTCCATTTGGTGAAGGATGCTCTTATGATGATCAGGTTAATGTTGCTCCTGAACAGTCTACTGAAGTTCCAATTTTGACTGAGCAATCACATGATGCTGATGAAGATCCAATTTCACTTACCTCATTATATGATTTGGTGAACAAGCTTACAGGTGAGGTGACTGGTCTTAAGAAAGAACTTACAGAAACCAAATCTGTTCTTGGTCAGAAGATTGTGGAATTGGAGTCTAAAGTTGAACACTTGGAGGAATTGCTGAGTCAGAAGGATACAAAGAGATGTTTGGTTTCTTTTGAGGAGGAGGCTGAAGAGAATCTTAATGAATCTCTTGATATATTGGCTGATGTGGCACTTACATCTAATGTTTCTTCTTCTATTACTAAATCTTCACGAAGAAAGGAGTCTAGCAAGGAGCCTATTCTATATACTAGCAAAAGACGAAGACAATCTTTGGATAAGGTATCACGACAATTCCAAGGAGCTAAATATGAAGGATGCTTCTACCGATGGTTTAGTGAAAGAGGTTACTACCGATGGTCAAACTTCATCTATACCGTAACATTCAAATGTTTCACATTCAGCAGATGATGAAGAAGTTTTTCTTGGCCGAGAATGTATAAGTTGAATGCTTCTCTCAAGTTTTCTATACCGCTGAGGAATTGTCTCAACCTATTTCCTCCGATGTGGGTTTGATTGTTTCTTCCAAGCTCACATTGGTTCTACCGAAATTGGTTCTCACGAGACATCTTCCGAGAAAGGACAGATCCCGTGATTGCCGATCGTCAAGTCGTAGAGTGACTAAAGAACAATATCAAGCTCAGTTGGATTGTTTGCCGATTATGAGAATATCCGTAAGAGTCGTTGTGGCTAAGTTTCTTCAAGATCGGATGCTTCGATTTGTCTCCGAAGGAAATTAGAACTTGATGCATTCTTTCCTACAATTATTGATGATCAATGGATGGTTATATTTCTCAAGGTGCTTCCGATCCCGATCTTGCAAAACTTATCTTAGAGATTCTTTAATAATGATAATTTTGTGGATAAAATGGTTGCACTTGGTAATCAAAGGAAGAAAGAATGCAAGAAGTAGAAGAGCTCTTATTGATCATAGAAATAAAGCCAAAAGAGAAAACCTATGACCTGTTGCTCGTAAGAGGAATTATATGAGGAGAATTGTGAAGAATGTCTATGTATAATTTCGTATGACCATGAAGCAAATTATGACTTTATCCGATGATGCTTTGATTAGACAAGATCATATGGTTATGAAATTCTCTTCTTCGGTTCTACTTCTTCTTATTTGGCAAATAGTGCTTCAATGTCCGATGTTCCTACACCAAGAGATGTAAAACAGCTTGAAATTGTGGATAATTTTGATATTGCTTTTGCCTTCGATGGTACTTTCGGATGTTCCTTCCGATAAACCTTCCGATGCTACTCCTTCTTCTCGATGTGGATGTTTCGCCGAATCTTCTTTGGTTTCTTCCGAAATGTTGTCAAGTGTGGAGTTAAGTGATTCTCTTATTCGTGAGACCGATCTACAACTTGATACCGATAACATTGCCGATCCGGGAAAGCGAATTTGGTTACAAGAAGTTCGGATAGATTGGCTAAGAAACATGCTTCAAGAAATACTACTTTAGATCTTAAGGGCGATGAATCTACATTTATTGAGGTTGGATCTATTGAAGCTTTTCTGAAGGTACTCATGTGGTTTTGGTTAATTCGACAATTTGGAAAAATTAACATCGCTTATAGGTCGGATAATATTGTTCTTGAGTTCAACTTTTGAAGGATATTCTTCATTTGGTGAATAGACATGATTTGAAGATGTCAGATGAACATGTCATTCAAGATTATAAGTCTCATCAAGCAACCGGTTCGGTTTATATCATTGGGAGATCTTCGTGTTATGTTTGATTCTCGATTCTCCACATGGTAAAGGGTATTCTATTTGGAAGAATTCTCATAAATGGGAGATTGAGAGTTGGAGATTTTATCCTCCGCTTTGTGTTCGTGTAGTTCGGACTACATGTGGGATGATTTTTGTATGCTATCGATAGGCTTTATCCTTTATCCGATACTTTTATGGAAAGATTGCTAAGACACAAGTTGGAAGTGCCTAATCCGGTTGGTAATGATGACCTTCATGCTACTCAATGTGTTGGTTTGATTACGAATCAACTTCTATCACATAAAGGTTCATCTTGATTGTAATACTTTGTAATATTTGTTTTCTTTCTTTTCTTAGTTAAAAAAAAAAAAAAAAAAAAAAAAAAAAATGCTTTTGGTTTTATCTAACTTTTCTTACGCATTTGTTGTATATTTTTGGTTATTGACTCACCGATATACTTTGGGTATGTCAAAGAGTTAGCTAGTCCAAAGGGTACACTTTGGTAAAGACACATCAAACTGTTGATAGTCAGTAATGATTTGCTAAAATCATAGGGTATGCAACCACCTATGCTTTATTGCCGAGTGTTGTATGGTTTTCAATTCACCATGGTTTATTCCTCGTTTGGAATCCAAGAATTGGCTAGCCCACTTGTATATGGCTTGTGGTAAAGGCAAGTGGCATTCCATATTTGGTTCTCAATTCACCAATTCTATGAATTGACTAGTCCCGAGCAAACGGCCATGTGTAAAGACATTTCAAACCGCTTATATGGTTCTTTGGTTTGCCCATAAATCGATGGTTATCAAGTGTACCATAGTTTACTAATCGAAACATATGGCTACTCCAAGAGTGATGGTTATTGGTAAAGAGACATCAAATCCATTTATTTTCAATGATTCACCTCTCACAGGAGTTCACACACCGGATGTGATGAGAATAGTATGCAACTAATCTATTTTGATGTACCTCTTGTCATTTGTTGTCGCAAAGATATGGAGTTTCGTAGTTTCTTCATCATAGAGATGTTCTTGGATTCTTTGTCGTTGTCGTTGTTCGTGTACAATCCTCCGTGTCAGAAGATCTATCAAGAAACCGGAACTTAACAAGTCAAATTCAGTTTAGGGAGGATTGTTGGGAATTATGAAGTCCGGATTATGTCGAACTTAATGCCAAGTGTTTCTACCAAGTGAAGTGGATTCGCCAAGACTTATTCTTCAAGTATAATAGTGATTAGTTTGTTTCATGGAAGTGTCTATTCCGTATTTAGTTTATTTAGTGTGGATATACATGAGCTTTATTAGGAAGTGATTGTGTATATCTTATTTAGTTTTATGATTATACGCTTCTTGGGAAACGGTTTAGCGATATTGTTTAGGTTCCTTATCTATAAAAGGAACACATTAGAAAGGTTTATGAACCGATTGAAAAACTCAGCTTTAGTTAATATAAAGATCCATAGAGGATCAAGAAGTTCTTAGTTATTTGTTACTTGTGTTTATATTCACTGATAAACATTAGTAGTAGAGATTGTCTTTATTGTGCTTGTGATTACATAGGCATACATAACGATCCACGAGCTCAAGATCTATCAAGGTCTTTGTTTGTTTCAACAAGTGATAAAAGGAGACTCTCTTTGGGTACCAAAGACCTAGAAAAGGTTGGCCTTTAAGGTACTTAAAGATCTTCTTAACAAGATTGAGATGGGAAGTCGGTGGAGTAACTTGATGTCGCGAACAAACACTCACAAAGAAAAGTAATATCAGCCCGGAAGTCGTTAGATACATCAAAGACCCAATCATAGACCTGCATAAATGAACATTCACAGTGGATCACCTTCATTGTTGGTCTTTGACTTTGAGCTTCATAAGGTGTAGTAGCAGTCCTTACAACCTCCATACCAAACTTCTTCAAGATGTCCTCACATATTTGTCCCGACCGATAAAGATACCATCGTGTTTTCACGAACTTGAAGACCCAAAAGAAAGTCATCTCTCCCATTGCACTCATCTCGAAACTCTCCTTCATAAGCTCCTCAAACCCCCGCACCAAGCTTCCTTTGTGGATCCAAAGATAATGTCATCCACATAGACTTGCACAAGAACAATGTCGGTGGAATTCTTCTTTAGGAAAAGAGTCTTATCAATTGCACCTCTTTCGTAACCATGCTTCAAACAGAAGGTAGAGAGCCTAGCATACCGTGCTCGGGTGCCCGATGTAGTCCATAGAGAGCTTTGACCACCTTATAAACATGATTAGGATGATCTCGGATCTTCAAATCCTTTAGGTTGAGTGACATACACCTCTTCTTCAATTTCACCATACAAGAAGGCTCCTTTAACATCCATTTGATAGACCATAAAGCCCATATAGGATGCATAAGCTAAGAAAATCCGTATAGCCTCAACTCTTGCCATCGGTGCAAACACTTCATCATAATCGATCCTCCTCTTGTCTATAACCCTGCAACTAACTCGGCTTTGTTTTTAATGACAACACCTCTAGCATCTCTTATTCTTCGTAATCCATTTTGTCCCAATAGCATACTTACCATCGTGTAGTGGTACCAATATCCAAACTCTTGATTTTGAAATCGCTGCATCTCATCCTGCATTGCTTCAAGCCAACTTGAGTCTTCAAGAGCTCGAGTAACACCGGTTGGTTCCACTTGTGAGAGAAAACAAGCAAACAGACAATGTTGATAGTCCGTGTGATTGTCTCTCTCGCGATTTGAGACATAAGAGACAAAAGCCACTGTCCATATTTAGAACGCGCCACAAGACTCTTGTTCTAACAGTGCATTAGGATCACCAATAATATTAGACCGTGGATGAACATTGTTGATCCTTGTAGTGGTGGTGTTGACATCAATGGAAGAATCAAGATTAGTCATGTGAGGTTCAAAGTCGATTATAGGAAGGTGTGTTGAAGATGCCTCGCTTAGGTTGATGATGACCAAGATCCAAGGTTTTGGAAACCTTGTATAAGGTTCACCAAGATCCGCTGACACTTTAGTAGAACTAGGAGTAGTGTCACCATGTCTTTCACCGAATTGGAGGTGAGGAGAAAAGAACTACCTTCAGAATTGAAGTTTCGCCGAGTGAATCACTGAACTCGCTTCAACATTCCTCTCAAAGATCTAAAGTGGTCGCATACTCTTGTTTCTTCACCTTGCAAGGTCCTCAAGATAATAGAATTCATCTTCACCTACATCAAGATACTCTTTAGAAGTGTCACCTACAAAATTGTTAGGAGAGAAGGAAGGCACTACAATGGGTTGTTCATCATCGCACTCCATCGTCGAATGAGCATCCAAAGTGTCTCGATTAGGAGTTGGAGATGCTTCGAATCCAGATTTTGATCAAACCTTTATGTCTAGCATAACCCAAGTAATCAACAAGTAGTCAAGATCAAATGACCAAACATGACCCCGTCTTGAACATTAGGCTTGTCTTCAAGATACCTCGATTCAATGTCTCCTCAATCTTCTTTGCAGATACATTATAAACTCAGATGCCTTACTATGAGCGAATACCCTACAATGTAACCATCATCGCCTTTCTCATCAAATTTGCCCAATGGATCATCAGTATTCGTAATTGTCACCGATGTACCAAACGGTTTAAGGTAATGAATAATGTGAACTTTTCCAAAGAGAAGTTCATATGGTGTTTTAAGATGTGGTCTAGTAATGGACACCTATTGAGTACATAACAAGTCGTACTAACACCTCAAATTCAAAACATGGTAGAAGTTTAGAGTCCGCTAGCATTGATCTTGCGCCTCTATTAAGGTTCTATTTTTCCTTTCTCGCCACCCCATTTTGTTGAGGGTTCTAGGAGTGCTATAGTCCCTTTTGATTCCCTTTATCATGCGAGTTCTATTAGAATGGCATTTTGAACCTCGTACCATTATCACACCTAATTCCTTTCACCCTTTTGTTCAACCGATTCTCAATAAGGGTAATGAAGTCTTTAATACTTCGGATGTTTCATCTTTGGTCCTTAGAAAGAATACCCAACAAAATTTGCTAAAACCATCGCTGATCACCGACAAAAGTATTTATGATCAATGCTTCTCACTCTAGTTGGACCAAACAGATCCATATGAAGTAGTCAAGAGGTTCGTAAATAATGGTTCTTGAATCAGAACACCTTTGTAGGAGGCTCAGGTCGCTTTCCTTTGTTGCATGCAACACGCTTATTCATTGGTGAATACTTAAGGTGAAGACTTGAACTAGGCCCACTTAGAGAGCTGGTTGATGGTCTTGAAATTTACATGGGCCATCCTCCCGTGCCATTTAGTGGACTCATCCACGGATGCTTTAGCCACCAAACATGTTAAGTCACCCGCCGTTGAACATTAGTTAAGTTGAATGTATAAAGATTATGATCATGAGGAACCTTGAGAGAATTGAAGTTTCTTCCGGGAGTTTGAAGTCTTTAGACAAAGACAAGACATTCATCCTCTGTGAAGAGTACTTTGTTCTTAGTGTCACAGATTTGTGAGATCGAGAACAAATTAAAGTGTTGAAGTTCCTTGACATAATAAACATTCTCAAAGTCCGGTGAGGTGTTTTGATGGTCCCTTTACAAGAATTCGTCCATCACTCCCTCCAAAGGTTACATTGCCTCCACCTTCAATAGGTATAAAGTTATGCATCATGTCCCTGCTTCCGACATACTTCTAGAACAACCACCGCCAACAATTCCAACATCTTTATGCTTAAGGGATGATCCTACAACAACAAAAATATAGAGAATTAGTACACTATGGAGGCTCAAGTCATTGCCGACTTGAACCTCGCCTTGTGGATCATATGAGTTGTGCCATGTAGAAGTATAAGATCCACTATTGTTCTTGGGTTTCCAATGAAACTTAGGTCTCGTTATTCCAAGAACAACTCGCCGAGGTCTTGACAAGAAGATCCCAAGACCTCTCCCATCACCATAGGGTTAACATATCTAGGCCAAAAACCATTTTAAAATATTCACCGGTTGGTTGAACATATGGTTTTCCAAAAGATCTTCTCCAAGGAAAAGAAGTATTATAATTAGCGACTTGTGGAACATAAGGTGGTATATCATTAACATTGGTCCACATTGGTCTAGTTTTCCTAGAATCACCACATCTACTCATTCTTTGCTCATGATAATCACAACCTTAATTAAATGAGATTTACTTCCACACACAAAACATTTCTTCCAAGAGAAGATTTATTCAAACCAAAAGATGTATTCTTACAAGCGTAAGTATTCAAACCAAAACCATGAAAAGAATTGTTTTAACAAGATTATTATGCAAAGAATTAAAAGCAAGTCTTCGAGGCAACTGTCTTGGAAGTGCATTCCTTGGCAAAGAACTCGTCATGCTTATTGGTAGTCTTGGGTGCGTGCATGGGTGAAGACTTGAAAGGTCGACTTGTCATTTGAATCACACTCAGAGACCACTTGGAGGACTTGTCATCAAGTAACACAAGAGACAAAGTCATTAGTAGAAGTATTAGGGTCGTGCAAGTCTTTGACTTTTGCCATACAGATGGTGTGATCCATCAAAGTCATTAATAGTGGAAAGGTCAATGGGCATGTGCTCACCTCTAATTGGTCCACGAACAACATGTAGGTCACCTTCTTTCACAAAATTAGCTAGGCTCTCTTGGTGTAGATCTACGTGAGTCATCCCTAGCTTCTAGGCCTACATATTTCTTAAAACCTAAAGCCACAGAGAATTGGGAGCTTGACCGCTATAAATGAGACTAGCCAACTTATTACCATTCATCATCCACTCATTATTCCTAGCAATTTCCTCCTTAAGTTTCTCCTTAAGCTCTAGATTTTCTCGACTCTACATCCGCTCTTAACTTCTCGCACCATTTTAATTCATTTGTAGCACATTCGAGATCTCTTTCTAAAACACCTATTTTCTCACCATAAGCTATTTCATTCTTTTGTAACCAAACCTTTTGTCTTTCTAGTGTTTTTAAAGCCTGTTTATAAGCTTCTACTTCCACATAGCATTCATTATATTTTGGTTCCATAATATCATAAGCTTGTTTGAGTTCATTATAACGCCACTACAACCAAACAAACAGCTTTTGTACCGAGAGATGCCCATCAAGGCAATCTGATCATGCCTATCCTCTCAAGTACACCTGCAATTAACCCAACATTATCGTAACCATCATTATCGACTCCTCATGTAGCCCAATCCACATTGCTATCAAGAGTGACCAATGCGCTGATCCTTTGAAGTTCCAAAGATCCTTCCGTCTGGCGATAAGTAGAGTATCGTACTTCATCACCGCCTTTCCGTCTTTGCATTCTCTAGAAAAGTGACCTATCCGTTGGCATGTGAAGCATTTAACCTTCCTTTTATCAAACCTGTCGGATCGCGCTCCCTTGAATCCAAACCGTCGCCACCTTTGCGCTCAAAGGTCTTGATATCCATGGAAAGCATGGCCACTTGCCACCTCGACTTCATCTCTTCAAACTCGTGGGTCCACTTGATCAAAATCCTCATAAGCCGCCTCAGCCGAGGATCATAATCGACGAAAGAAAGATCCAAGAACATCTTCCATAATTCCACCGGATCTAGGAAGAGAGCTAGATGAAGGAGCAAGATTAGATGATGATGGATATGGGCTTGGACCATAGCTAGACTTTGGAGTAGAGGCTCCAACAAATGCGTATGACTAGCGGTAGAAGATGATCGAAAAGGGCTTCTAACATCATGTTCAAGAGCTTTAAGTTTGTTATACTGACTCATCAAAGGTCATCATGTCCGCACTCACCTTAGCTTTTAAAGCTATGCTCACATGTAGCCGTGGATGGAGGTAAGGACCTCGTAAACTTAGAGTTACAATATCATTATCCGGCTTTGCAGATCGTTTAAGCGACTTAAGATCTTGTGAAACTTATCATAGCCCTTGTGAATTCCTTCCTCTTGTAGATCCGAAAGTCTCAAATCGTTGTCTTAGCATGGACTTCTTCATCCTGGACTCCTCATTCCCACCGAACTTCGCCTTTAATTGCTAACCGGATATCTTTGGCATCTTGCATGAAGTGAAAATCACCAAGTGATCCTCGTGAATAGCTTGCGTAAGAATAGTTCGACCTTTGTTTCTCTCTCAGATCGCCAAAGAACTCTTCAAAGCAGCTTTGGGAGGAACATTCATCATATTACCAAAGAAGATCCGTGGTAGTCCTCTTCAAACTGCTCCCTTCAAAATCACCGCCATAGATTCCAATCAATGTTGAGATCCAGCTTTGCATCTTCATAGCCCAAAGATCATATTCCTCCTCTTAAGGTAAGGAAACTTAGCATTGCTATTAGATGACTTAGTTGCCGCAGATGGGTGGAGTTTTGGTTGTTGAGTGAGTTCAAGACGATCCGAACCGTGCATGATGTTTTGTTATGGTTGTATGGGTGTTTAGAAAAAGCTTGTCCTTAGTATCGTAGAGACTCTCACGAGGCTCGATACCACTTGTTGAAACAAACAAAGACCTTGATAGATCTTGAGCTCGTGGATCGTTATGTATGCCTATGTAATCACAAGCACAATAAAAGACAATCTCTACTACTAATGTTTATCAGTGAATATAAACACAAGTAACAAATAACTAAGAACTTCTTGATCCTCTATGGATCTTTATATTAACTAAAACCGAGTTTTCCAATCGGTTCATAAACCTTTCTAATGTGTTCTTTTATAGATAAGGAACCCTAAACAATATCGCTAAACCGCTTCCCAAGAAACGATAATCATAAAACTAAATAAGATATACACAATCACTTCCTAATAAAGCTCATGTATATCCACACTAAATAAACTAAATATGGAATAGACACTTCGCAGTAAACAAACTAATCACTATTATACTTCAACAGAATAAGTCTTCGCGTAATCCACTTCACTTCAAGAGAAACACTTCTGCATTAAGTTCAAGATAATCCGGACTTCACATAATTCCCAACAACATACACCCCTAACTCTTTTGGGCAAATTCGAAAATAAACATTATCAAACACCCTAGAGTCATGACATGATTAAAACACTCAAACTCGGATCCTTCTTATACTCCCTAACGCATTCCACAATCATTCAACATACCTTCTATTATAACTCAGATCACTATAATTAAAAACATTCTTAATTAATTAACAATCTCGCTACAATGACTAAAACCAATAGTATGTGCACGATTAACGCCACCGCCTCCTCGCACACTAAACCCTAATTTACTTTCAAAAATATTCCCTAACTCGTACATTTATACGCTTGATTCAGTGTGATTTTTACTAAGACGCGAATGCACCGAATCGACACCTACTATAACAATATTAACCTAATGTAGTCGCTAAACTAGTAAACATGTTTTACGTTTCACATTACGCTTATATCAATCGAATTAGACACCCTAGAAATCCACTACTACACATATTTTACGCTCAAGATTACATTCATACTAACATCACAAATAGTACATTAAAAGAAGATGCAGCACTGAATAAGAAGATGCGAGCCACACACCACAATCATCATACAATCCACCCGCTTGGGAACATTCATAGCATTGTTAAAAGTAATCCTATAGGTCATAGGATCAATTCTTCTTCTCGAAAACACCCGCCTCTTGCAACACTTCCGAAGCCTAGTCTCTAGACATTTCTCGCACTCAAATAGAATGGACGAGTCTCGGGATCATATACAGTCCACCGTCATAAAATGTAACTCGACCGTCCGGATATGATACACGCCTAGGGACCAATGTGTTTCGCTCATTTATGGAATGAAAACTCTTTCAACATCACCCCAACCCGTAGGGTAAGTTTTTTGGCGTACTGCATGGGCATCCGTCTGCTCATCAAGAATGGTAGGAAAAACAGCCTACCATAGACCACTCCATATCCGATGGTCCGTATGCCACATGTAGCTTATCCAAACATCAATGTGTCAGAGGTAAAACAAATTGACATATATATTCATCATTTATAAAAACTGTGTTTTCATTTTCTACACAGACTAGATATCAAGTAAGATAGTGTTACGAGACAAGCATCATTGCCACACCTTCCTACTTTTAGCCTCTCGTCAAAACCCATCCCCATGACGACGAACATGTACAATGGTTACACCAACACCCATTGCTACGCCGTCATGGCAATGGATTTTAGGGAAACTCAAAATAGAGAGTTGGATCAAAATACTTAGTAAATTAGGTATCTTAGCATAACATCCACCAAATTCACAAAAATCATTTCTCAAATGATATCACTCTTGGTTCAAAATATTGTTGAGTACAAGAAAAAAATGAAGTGAATCAAGACTTGTAAAATCAGACTACTAAAAGCATCAAAGTCATGAATAATATACTCTTCTCTCGTGGCTACACTACAATTTTTAACAAATAATAATGTCATTTTGAAAAGAATTTAATGGATTTGGTGGATGCTATACTAAAATACCTAAAGTGGTTAAAGTAAATGATGGATTAATGATACTTATATCTAGTATCTCATGTAACACTAAAATGTAAAATTACTTATAATCAAATGGCGTGCGAGACAACCAAAAGCATGTTTTATAAAAACCGAGTAAAGTAAATAAAATTTACTTTACCTCGCCACGTAGCCATCCTTTACGATTATCGTCGAAACCGGGTTAAACCATCCCGTAAACGATGATCAACAACGATATCGGACCAAGGGAACACATGCCACGCCAACCGTCCTTAACTGTGAATCGATCAACTTCAAAGTTAACATAAACTTTATCTAGGTTTTGTATGGCCGTTCTAGAACCTAAAAATAAAGACAATGTAAATCATGCATGTAATAATACGCTTACACGTTGACGGTTAACTCTTGATCGATATATCAAAGCAAAGGAATCATTTCATACCTCTACCCATGGTTTGACTTGTACTAACATCTCACCCATAAGTGGAGTATGAACAGTAAATACTTTGACCTTCAACATATCTTCTAAGCTAGTAACATCGTAAGTTTTACACCTCTTCTCCACATAGGGTGACCTAGGAACATGTTCAAGTCTCTCTTCTTTGTTTCGATTGCTCTAAAGCCCTTTTGAAGGCGCTGAATTCGCTTGAATAACCTTCAACTGCTTTCACTTCAACACTCAACTTACCGCGCTCCCTCTCGCTCCTCCTCTTCCTCGTGTTTTTCACCTTCAACACTCAACTTCTTCGCCTCCCCTCTGCTCCCCATCCACGCCAACATGTGGCGATCAAACAACTTGAAAAATCATTGACTTGACTCGCAATACTCATTAGCAAGATCTACAGTCGGATGATATGAAAAAGGTTAACAAAATTTTATTATCGCAAGTTATTAATTATATCACAAATGAAATAAGAACAAAACAAAATATCATTAAATTACCGTTTCTCCGTCACCGTGTTAACTATGTCTCCATAAACCTCGCATAACATAGTGGCAGACACTTATTAGTATAAAATTATAATGAAAGGTATAATCACATAAATACCATTTAATTACATTTTCATATGCATCATTCTTCATTTTGACTCCATAAACTGTGTTAACTTTGTTTCCATAAACCTACATACAAAAGTTTATAACACCTATTAGTAGAACATTAGAATTAAAGGTTTAGTCACATTATTAGAATTTATACTTACCTTTTCATAGGTTTCTTGGTTCATTTTGTCTCATCACTCATTATGACCCGCAGAATAAAGTTTTAGAAACAAAATCCACAGATTAGCATACCACATGGTAATTGTTTGATAGCAATGTAACTTGCTCAGAATTGATAAAGGTAAAAACTAACTTAATAATAGTCTCAAGTTTCAAAGTGCGGGCTTCCAAAGCCTTAACCTGCTCATCAACTGAAACAACTTCTACCTCTTTACCCATGCTCCATATCATAACCCTCGGGGTATACCACTTTCGCCTAGCTTTAATCGCGCCACTTTCTGAAAATGTTCATCCTGTGGTCCCCTTTGCAAGAGGCGGCGCCTGGGGTATACCACTTGAAAAATCAATGCTTGTGTGAACCATTCGACAAATTTCAAAGCATGTTGGCATAATCACGTTGGGTTTCGAGTCCTTACAATAGATTTATAAGTTATATGGTATCTAAAATTGTCTATATGTTTAAAGTTAACCAATCAATAAAATACTATATATAATTACCTTGTCAAAGAGTTGGTCGAAATAATCGCCTTTCTAAATGGTGTGTTTCGACCATGCAAGTGTTCTCGGGATCACCCCGAGCCTTGTTCCACCATTGTTTACTTTTACTCGATTCAAGACACTCTATCATCCATATCTACAAAAGTTAACACAATAAATATAAGTTACGAGGACAAGAAACATATGAAGTTAATTTTCAAGCCCTACAAGAAACTAATGATAGCAAATTTTTTGGTGTTAACCTTGAAAGAAAGAACGAATCCTTCAAGCTATAGGTAGGAACATCGTTGGATTCTTTATCACCAATTCTTTGACTGTAAACCGGATGATTTGAAGAGACATTTCTAATAGACTCAGAAGTCGCTGCCTCCAAAGGATTTCCCCATGGAAATGCATTCCATTCATCAAGATCCTCGACCATCCTCGTAAAAATATCATCAATGATAGACCCCAAGTCTTACCCATTAATATCACCTCAAGCGTTATTAACAGACAAACCCGTGATCGCATCCTCATCGAGAGATTTAGAAATGCTCTTCATCTTCAATTACGTATAATAGATCAATTGATTTAACATGTTGACCTACATGGTTTGGAAATACTCGGTGACGGAAAGGGATATCACCACTACGCCATTTCCTAAACCGACCATACCAAATCTAAAACCAAGAACTGAGTGTAATTCATTTCGACCAAAATAGAGAATGTCCATTCAAATAGTATACAAGTGGAAGATCATAGTTATCATTGTTTTGATGGAATTGTTTCAAGCATGTAATGAACAAGACCTTCCTCGTTATCGACATAGGTAAGATCAAGCCATGGTCCAAAACATGGCTTTAAACATGGAACAGAATGGTGGGTCTAATCGATCCTTCATAAGTAAGTAATGCACTTTGCTTTTAACAATAACTCTAGCATCATACGCCTACAAGAAATAACATATTAAAAAAGTTAAAACAAACAAGAAGTGTCTACAAGCACACTCATCAAGTCAGGCATACAACACCGCAGAAAAACCGAAGTGTCTACAAGCACACTCAACAAGTGTCTACAAACAAACAAGAAGTGTCTACAAGCACACTCATCAAGTCAGGCATACAACACCGCAGAAAAACCGAAGTGTCTACAAGCACACTCAACAAGTGTCTACAAACAAACAAGAAGTGTCTACAAGCACACTCAACAAGTATCTACAAGTAAAAGCATATCCGCAGAAAACCCGATGTATTCAGGACTAAGATCAAGTGTCAATACACGTAAATTACACCTATTTGACAACTAACCCTAAAACTCTTATTAAAAACAACAAATACAGCTTTTCAACCTTCTCATTTAACGATGAAACAAAACATGATGTAAAGGGATCCAACAAAACCGTAAGTTGTAGGAAGAAACGAAATTAATCAAGTGTGAATACTTACCATTTTATCTTTATGAGTCGAACATCAACGGATCTCGTCTGAAATGATCTAAACAACAAAACGGTTGTGTGATCAAAGTTTCGGGTGTTGTGTGATCACTTCGAAATGATATAAACAACAACACGGGTGATGTACAGGATCCATGCACTTTTCTCGTGTGTTTGTGTGTGTTGAGTGTGTTTTTTGAAGATATTGAATGGTTAAAGTGGCAAAGAAAATAAAAAGAAAATAAAAATAGTCATATCAATTGGATTTTAAATCTTTTGGGTTGCTTTTTCAATTTCCTAGGTGAAATAATGAGGGTCATTGAGCACCGTCGACCGAAATACCGTCGGTTGACGTTGACATTATGCTAGAAAACAAAACAAGAGATTCTTTAAGATTTGATTTGACACTTGACAGTGACTATTTGAATAAGACCCGGACGGCAACGTGTCGAAAAACGTATGGGGTCGAAAGAATTGAGCAGTTGGCGTAGAAATTTTGGGAAAGTGACTGAAAAAGTCTAAAAACTGACCACGCTTAAAAAGTCCCTTTGGTAATTTTCTTTATATTTTATAACCAAAATTTCGTGAGGTCGAGAAAGAATGATTGAACAGATCATGCCACCCGCTCCAAGTGGACTGTCGACATATGCTTGTCACACTCGGGTCGGTACTGCTCCGATTGGGCTTGTGTATATAAAACAGAATTTGAAAAGTCTCTTAATTAGTTAATTAAATACGAGTAGCTTAAAGGAATAACGAAATTGCTAAAACTAGGTGGAATCGCACACCATCATTTAAACGGCCATAACTTTTCTATATGACATCCGTTTTAGTTGATTAAAATGGAGAATGTTATGAACTTAAAAGGCAAAACAGTTCGTAATCTCAAGGCTAAATCGATTATTTCAAAGAGCCCGGCATGTCCAAAAGTCAACCAAAGTAAAAATCGGTTGTTGTGGCTCGTGGGGAGTGATAATGTCACCGCTTTCGCATCTTTAATCAATACGTCGATGATACTATTTTTAGAGTGGGATAAAGATAATGCTAGGGTGTTAATGTGCATTTTAAAATGTTTTGAAGAGGTGTCGGCCTAAAGGTGAATTTCCAATAAGAGTCAAGTGTACGATGTGGGTCACAAATGAAATAGAAGAAATGGCGAGATAGATGGGTTGTTGTATGGGTGATTTTCCTTTTACGTATCTAGGTTTGTAGATTGGAAAGTCTATGAGGTGTAGTAGTGCGTGGAGACCCATGGTGGCAAAAATGAAGAAGCGTCTTTTGAACTGGAGGGCTAAATTGATGTCTTTTAGGGTCGATTAACATTGGTAAAATGGGTTTTCGGTAGCATACCATTATATTCCTTCCGTCTCAAAATAATAGTTCCTGTTTGACTTTTAAAGTAATTTTATTCAACTTTAACTTTAAGTATTTTTTGTGTCTTATATAATACTTGTTAAAATATATAAATAGATTGAGTTTAAATGCATTGTCATTAATATAATTTTCATCATGTATTATATAACAAAAAAAAAAAAAAAAAAATACTTAAAGTTAAAGTTGAAAAGAAAGTATTTTAAAAGTCAAACACTTTGATTATTATTTTTAGAGAGATTACTTTTCGATGATTCCGTGCCTGCTTGTGTGTTAAAAACTTGAGAGTATTCAAAGAGATTTCTTTTTGGGAGAGGTGGGTTAGGGGGAAAATTATCATGGGTTAAATGGGATTACTTGTTTGCATAGACAGCATAGTTTAGGGAGGGGGAGGTTAAATAATGGTTCTTATAGGCAAAATTTTAGGCTTTATTAGGTAAATGGTGGTGGAGATTTAAAAGAAGGATAAAAGAGGAGAGGGGCGGGGGGGGGTGGGAGTACTCTTTGGGCTACAGTTATTAAAATTATTTATGGTGCTAATGGTGGTTTGGATGACAAGGGTGAAAGGGAGTTAGATATGAGAGGTAGGGGGTTTAGCATGAAATAGTTAAGGTGCGTAGTGATATTTATGAGGTGGGAATTGACTTTACTTCTTTTTTCTTGTGTAAGTTAGGTAATGGGTGTAATATTTCTTTTTAAGAAGATAGGTGGGTAAATCATTCAAGATTGTGTGATAAATTTGCGCGATTATTTCACTTAGATAGGTATAAGGGGGTAGGGTGGTGGAAAAAGGGAGGTGGGAAGAGGGAGTTTGGAAGTGGGAATGGGATTGGGTACGGAAGTCTAGTGCGAGAGCTGTGGAGACGTAGGTGGATTATTAGGTGTACATAATACTGTGATTTCTAATAATTGTAGGGATCTTTGGAGATAGAGTCTTTATGATAGCGGCAATTTCAAAGTTGAGGTTTTAACAAGGATGGTGGAAGAAAAAACTTTAGCTTTGGATAGTTCGCGGCATGCAAGAGACTATTTGGAACAAACTTGTTCCGAAAAAGTTAAATATCTAAGTGGAGAACTTTAAAGGAAGATTGCCGGTTCGGGTAGAGCTTGATAAAAGCTTTGATTGGATTGTTCATCAATCGGGAAAATCTTCGCTAGACTGGGAGACTTGGTTATTTGTTCCAAAGAAATGCATTCTGGCATCCTAATTGTGTGGTGTTTTGGCAGTTTTGCTTCTTCCTGGGTCAGCAGGTTCTTTTTTGCTGTTATTCATGGTTCTGTGTGGCTGGTGTGCTTGTTTTCTTTGTCCGTGTTTATGTAACATTGGGTCCCTGGGGTTTTCTGTCTTAGGTGTTTGTTGCGTATTAGGCTTGTGCTTGTTTGGTGGTTAGTGTCATTTGTTGTCATGTGTTTTCTGGTACGTTGTTTTTTGTCTTAGTTTTTTCCTTGGTCCTACCATCTTTTTTTGATCATGTGGCTTGTGTTTCTTATGTACTGCTTGTTTTCTTGTTCGTGGCTTTTTGCCTTGTTTTCTATTTTGTTGCCTTAAAAAAAAAGAAAAAACCAAGAAAAAAACAAACAACTCCCATAATTGTCAAAATTCACTCGCATGAAAATTCATGCCCAAATAGGGGACCTCTTCTCTTTATTTATTCACACTTTCCACAACCCGAGACTCACCTCTAGAACACCGGCCCTTTGGAACTCTAGTCAAGTCTAAAAAACATTCAAAAGCTACACAAAGTTTTGGTGTTGTTTAACAGCAGTTAAAGATAAAAATGACGATTCAAATCTCTTGTAGTATGTTTTACTCCGTACATGGTTTCTATCATTTCAATCTTGTTATATGTTTGTCTTGGGCAGGGGTGTCCAAAAAAACCGATGAACCGCATTAAGACCAATCGGTAACGATCAGATATTGTAAATCCACAGACGGTTCTTGGTTCCTAAAATTCCAAAGTTTCGGTTTTCGAACGGTTGGGTCGGAACCGTCCGGTTCCGCATTTTCCGAAAGAACCGACTTTTATGAAAATATGTAATTTTATAGGGTTTGTTTAGGATATTGTGTAAATGTAAGTATGCGGCCTTTTAATAAAATAGAAAAAACCCTATCTAATTAAACCTAAAAACCTATAAATCTTAACCTTTAATCCATTGATTCCATTTAAAGATTTAAACATCAATCATCAATATAAAAGTAAGTTTTTCTAAACTGGAATATCGAGTATATGCATAGCCGCATATCGAACAATTTTGTGTTGCTCCGTAACAACTAACAAAAAGTTGTAATTAACTATTGGTATTTATTGTTCATTAAATATAATGATAAAAGTCGAGAAACAATTAACCATTATGTCGTCACTACATGATATATTGTCACCATTTAAGTTTATCAGTTTACCACCATGATTTATATATAATATTCTCAACAAGTTTGGATTTATTTTCGATAATGAGTTTCTTATTACTGGATATATGTTTTTGTTTGTTTATAAGTCAAGTCATGGAATACTATTAATGTTGTCAACTTCTCTCAAGTTCTACGAACCGAGATCAGAATTCACATCTATCCAAACATATTTTTTAACACTTTGGTACTCATGGAATTACTGAAAATTCCCAGACCGAACCGAAGTATCGATCGAACCGAACCGAAAAACTTAGGACGGTTCTTGGTTCCACTTTTTCCTTATTTTCGATTCTCGGTTCTTCCGATTCGGTTCCGGTTCAGGACGGTTCTAGTACCATGGATACCCTCTTGGGCTAATTTTGTTTGTCTATTTAGTGTGATGAACCTATGTTAAATATTGTTATTATGGCTGAATGATTATCTTTTGATTGTTATTGGACAACCTAAAATCCCTTGAATTATATCATAGATTTAAATGGTAACATGTTTATGTTTAAACCATAGAATTTACTATATGAGGCTATCATTTATCTAGTTCAAAATTAGTTTTCACACAGAATATGATTAATACGTGAAATGATACATTTTATATATAAAATCAGAGATGCATATTAATGTGTGTAATTGGTATATCTAATTCTTTCTAAGCTTATTGATTATAATTAATTAAAATCGCTACTTGAGATTGTGACTCGGTTTTGCTTACCTTCACTATATATTATACGGATTAATATTCTTTCAAGTTAAAGTCAAATATGATTGTTCAAGTTGATTTTATTGTGAGTGTGAATTTATTGGTGGGCTCATAATTTTAATTAAAAAGCTGTTTTATGTATTTATTTTATTTGTGGTTGACTCAACTTGAGAGGATTCTAATCAATATTATACACCATATGATAATTGTCTAAAGTGTGCCTTTCAAAAAAAAATGTCTAAAGTGTGTAATTTCTAAATATATTATCAAATACTTTATTATAAAGTTAAAACAAGATTTTACACATTAATATATTAACATCAATCGCATGGATCAAGATCCTCCGACCAAGATAAATATTTTCTCTTGGAGATTAACTTTTGTAAAGATTAACTATCAGAACTAATCCTGATCGTACAAGTATTGACTTGAGCTCAATGACATGGCGGACCTAGTGATTGTCCATGAAATTATGCTTCATTCTTTGATGTTGTTGTTCAATTTTTCAAACCTTTCTTTAAATCCTTTAGCATTTTAGGAATGAGACGATTTTTGCAATAAAATGGTGCTCGAAAGACGTAAAGTTGTTCTCTTAAAGTTTTTTCAACGAGATTTGCACTAAGATAGTGCAAATAAAGCACTTTTTAGCATATAATTCCACTAGATATTTGTTAATACAATTCTGGGCGCTCCCCTGATGAAGATTAGTATAAGCTAACTCCTCAGGAAATAAAACTTGTATTAAGTGAGATTCTTGATTGTAAGCTGCTAAGAAAACCAACACCGTTAGTCTCACCGCGGAACGGGGTTCCGCGGTCAACCTCCGGCGTGAGAGTAAGTGGTAGTTTTAGAGAGATAAAGTTGGTTCTAGAGAGAGAGTATGTTGGAATCACTCCTAAACCTTAATTCAAGTGTTAGTTACTTATATGTAATAGGTAGCTTATTATGGCCTTTATGTTTGTTTAAGGTCTAGCTTATGTAGAGCGCCCATGCTTGGCCCATGTCCAATAAGGAAAAGGGAAGGAGTGGAGTGTTGCCCTAGCTCCTTGCCTATAAATACTCTTGTATAACTCTCACTGGCGAGGTTGGTTGTTCAATTTATTCTCTTTCACTCACATCTACGCACAACCGGTTTTACTCTTAACGTGTGTGTGTATGGATAATTGTTCAATCGCTTTATATCTTTCTATTAAGCTTGTGTTGTAAATCTAGTGGCCTAATAAAGGTATCAATCGCCTACTAGTTGGGTGAATCGTTATTGCTTTTGAAGTGGGTTTTGGTCCTACGCCGTAAGGCTAACGTGATACTTTGGTTCCCTTTAAAACTCGCTTTTACACTTTTAATCCAAGATTCTTGTACTTTCAATGTTTTAAGGTGTTAAAATAATCGCTTTTGGCAAAAGTTTCAAACTTTATGCGTGGATCGTAGTTTTAAGCTTGTTTTGTTCGTGGGTGTCGATTCACGCAGAACTGCTTAGCCGTTTTTGTTCATCAAGTTTCACACTTTTGTGTTATTTTGGTGATATTGAAGCCATTCCATAACAAAAATCGGTTTAGAAACAACTTTGGGCAAAAGTCATCTTTACGAGTAGAACTACGCGTATCAAAACCCTAGTTCTACGCAGAACTTTATCCGTGGTTTGATCTTCGTTTAGTGGTTTACTCCGTGTTTTCTTGCTTGAATAAGCCTCGCAAACACGTCGACTTTGGATATCTTTTGCACCGTGATAGTGTAAAGATCACTTGGGATAAAACCCCAAAATTACGATAAGCATAAAGCTTACGCCAGAAAATC
This sequence comes from Chrysanthemum lavandulifolium, assembly GCA_022545495.1. Lineage (NCBI taxonomy): Eukaryota > Viridiplantae > Streptophyta > Magnoliopsida > Asterales > Asteraceae > Chrysanthemum > Chrysanthemum lavandulifolium. Next base: position 96,243,559 of record CM040243.1, on the reverse strand, counting down.
CCACGCCTAAGATTCATCTTACGCTAAGCCCGCTTACGATAAGGTAATCCTACGCCTAAGTTTCTACGCCTAACCTTGTGTCTACGCTAACTTTAGTGTCTTTTCCCTACTTACCCGAAGCTAAACCCACGCGTAACACTTGATTGTTACGCGTAACTTTGGTGTTTTTACGATAAGTGCTACTTGGTTTATTGTGATTTCTACGCCTAAGGATACTTCATCAACAAAGGTTCATTCGACTACAAAGATCCATCAACACAAGTTATCAAAAAAAAAAAAAAAAAAAAAAATCTTTCGGTCAAATTTGAGTAAAATTTAATTTTAGGGAGACTAAATGTTCAATTTTACGAGATTCAAATTTTGGTTTAACTGTGAAAATTTGGTCAAAATTCAAATTTTGGTCCAAATTAATTTTTCGGTCAAATTTTAAGGCCAAAATTGTCATAACTCAAAATTTTCTTTTAACATTAGAATTGAATTTTATAGTGAATTTCAAATTTTGAGAGTCAAAAGTTTTTCAAAATTATTTTGGAGGAAATTGAAATTTACTATATCACCTTACATGTGCTATATCGACTTTGCACCTTTTCTTCTCTTTGATTCTTCCGCAGGGAGTGAAATGGATTCGATCATAAAGATCCATTTGTGGCATTGGTTAAGGATACATGGCTCGCTCGCATTGAAGCATCGACATCATCAAATTCCCGATATCCCGATGCGTGCAAGGTGAAAGAGTTGATGTACATGAAAGGAATGCTCAAATGAACGTTGAGAATGTTGTGATTATCGCATCCGCTTTAATGCGGACAATGAGGTTATAGCATTGAAAAGGGATGACAAAGAATGATCCGGAGAAGATATCATTCTTAACTACTTACACCGAGCCCACCGTGACGAAGAACAAATGGTCGAGGAAGATATCTTACCCACATATGACACCGATACGCAACGTATGGTCGAGGTACAATCTACCGTTGATCATATTCTCTTCAAGAATGCGATACAACAAACCGAGCAACCCGAATTCAAGAATGGCGAGAGGTTGACCAATGTGTTGCACAATGTCTAGACAACTTTCTCATGTCTCGAGCTCTTACTTGTTAACAATTCAACTGAAATGTCAAATCAAACTCTTGAATCAAATCATTCTTCTCAAAAGACCATTGCTCGGTTTCATAAAGATTTTTCAAAACTAGAGGCACGTTGCATCTCTCTTGAACTTAAACTACAAAACAAATCTTTTTCTTCAAAGACACAATGGTCAATATTCAAATGAACAAAGTAATCGTGTGGATACATTAGTTAAAGAAAATGAGCATTTAAAGGCTCAACTTCAAGCAAAGGGCTTGTACATGTTGCTTTACTAAACAAACCGAGAAGATTCACCGACAAGAGTGTGGATACTAATTTTGCAAAACCAACAATCTTGGGAAATCGTCTCTACAACCTTTCGTAAAACAATCGGTAGTTAGACAACCAACCGCATTTAAATCAACGTTCTAAATCTTCAAAACCACGGTTTCCTCCCAAGTTGTTGAGAATAATCATTTGATAAAACCACCACTCCACATTCCCGGCCTAAGAATAATGCTTGCTTCATAAACATGTTTCGTTAAACTGTTTCATATACTGTTTACGCTAAACCTCAACATGTGGTCGCTCCCGGCAAATCTAGGATTAGTTCGATCACCGTGTCTATACCGAGCATTAAAATTAAAAATTCATATGATTCAAATGACGATACAAGAACTATGATCTAGAAAAAGGCTAGGAAAAGGGCACTTCTTCAAAAGGATGGAATCTTAGGTTCACGACCCAGTGTATCACCTTCGAGTGTATTATCGAACACCACCGTAGTAGCAAACCAAAACCTAAGTTAACTCAACAAACAGTTAAAATAAACCCGTTGATCTAAATGTAAACTGTCGAAACCTAATAGCGGATCCATATAGGACGCAGACTCTTCCCAAAAGAAGTTTCAACATCCCCTAGATTTAACCTTAGATGGATACCAACGGGTAGGATTTTCAAAACTGTTAATCTTAGGTGGATTCCTACAGAAAGATACTAAGTAGTTGCACCAAAACAAGTGGGATACCAACACCATCCATTCCCGAGGCGTGAAAGGAAATCATCAAAATAGCATGTTCAGTGTCGAAGATAATTGACACCACATCTTTATGTTTAACATCCGGAACCCAGCTACACTTGGGATCCATGTTTTTCTTTCTTGCCCCTTCTATTTTTCTATGCAGTATAACGACTATGGCTCCTACCGCAAAACAACAGAGGACCCGCTTTCTCACCGCCAAAATATCTTGATCCATCACCGCTCCACCATTGTACTTAATCGTCATGAATTGGAAACATTGCTTGCTCCTCCGATTAAAGATTCGCCAAAAGTCGTGCTTCGATGTATCGAATGTTTCCACCGACAACCGATAATACTCTAATTTCGAGATACACTCAATCTACAACAACAACCGAATCTTCTATAATAGAAGATCAAACTGCTTCAACAACAATGACACAACCGTGATCAACATAATGAACAGAGATGTTTAATCGCAGCTGATTCTCACGAGATATTTATTGGACTTCACACTTGTTCGATCAATTGGACATACATGGTTTCATTGTCTCCTTATACATGGTTTCATTGCCTTCAATTCATCATTAACCCACGTGGTGTATGATTCAATCATTGAAAACATCGAGGGAGAGAGTGTGTAGGTGGTCATTGCTTCATTGTTCTTCTACATGCTTCTTTGCGAAAACCCAATACCTTCTTGAATTTCTTCAATTAGGAGGAAGAAATAATACGATCTGTGGCTCAAACGTCTCACTTTGGTGTTATCGTCTCAATTTCACGGGTGATCTTGTGTGAAGTTACCAAAATATGATGTTATGATGCCTCACACACGGTCTTAGTATCGAGTTATTGCATATTCACAGGTGATCAGTATTCCAAAAGACCACAACATTCAAGGGAAAGTCGTATCATTTCGTCTTTCGTGGTTTGTTTGGTGTGATGCGTCTACATCCGTAAGAAGATCTTGTTGATTTCTGGCATTTTACCCTCGAACGGATCTTCCTCAATTAGTCGATTTTCTTTGTGTGGTTTATCGCTCATCTACAAATTCACGATAATCGAAACCTTCAAAAGTTAGAGGAAATGTAGACTTCATCAAAGTTTTAAATCGCTAAAGACAGCTTGTCGGTTTGGGGAAGTCGATTATGAAACTTCTTCACAATGGCTTCGAGTATAACAACTTAGAACCCGGTCACAACCGCTTAAACTTTCCTCAACCCCCATCATCACCGAACAAAGCCCCCAACTCACTCGTCCAACAAATGGAAAGGTTATTTGTCCACTGCTCAAGGATTTATATTGATGAACGTGCTCAAGGTGTATCCACCGCTTCCGCCGCTCAACCTAATAATACTCTTATACCGATACACTGCTACAACAACCATCATTGAAGCACCACCACCTGACTCCACCACAACAGCTTGAACAAACCGCTCCAACAATGATGAACCTACCGATGATATTCTCAATGAAGTACCCCACCTGCAGATTTTGATCCAAATGCGTCTTTAACCCGCTTGCTAATGACATCGCTGCACCGATGTCGCTGGAATCATCAACAAACCATTTGAATCCTTAATCGCACAATGTATACCAACATCAACCTCTACACATCGATGGACAAAAGACCATCCTCCGCAAATATTATTGGCAACCCGAATCAACCAATCGTTACGAGACAACGTCTTCACATGATGGTGAACATTGCATTTATGCACTCACCGCTCGCTAACTGAGCCTAAAACATTAAAGACGCAATGACAAAAGACAACCGGATTGAATCCATGCAAGAAGAACTCAACCAATTCAAACATCTTGAAGTATGGGAATCGTTGCAAGACCAACATGGGTCTACGCCATTGGTCTCAAATGGATTTAGAAAACAAATTGATGTCAAGGGAATGTAATCCAAACAAGTCACGCCTAGTTGCTAAGGGTTATCGTCGTGGAAGAGGAATAGACTTTGAAGAATCTTTTGCTCCGGTTGCTCGCCTTGAGGTTGTTCGATATTTCTCGCGTTCTGCTCATATGAATATGACGGTCTTTCGGATGGATGTCAAACCGCGTTTCAATGGACAACCGAAGAAACGGTTTATGTCACCAACCGTATGATTCGTTGATCCGTAGTTCCCGACCCATGTCTACAAACCGAACAAAGCTCTTTATGGTCTCAAACAAGCTCCTGCATGGTACGATAAGCTATCATCTTTCCTCATTGCTAATAATTTCACCAAAGGTTCGGTCGACCCTACTCTTTTATATAATATCACGGGCACATATCTTAATTGTTCAAATTTACGTGGATGACATCATTTTGCGTCTACACATAAAAAGTTTTCAATCACTTTTGCAAAACTAATGAAGAAAAATTTTGAAATGTCCATGATGGGTGAACTTACGCTCTTTCTAGGATCGCAAGTTCATCAATCACCCCTGGTATTTTCTGAGTCACCCAAATATGCCCTTGAATTGTTAAACAAATTTGAATGAAAACCCGTGACACTTATGCCACACCAATGACTCATACCAAGAAGCTAGAGACGATTTACATGGAAATTAATCGACCCCACCAAACACCAAGTATTATTGGGTCTCTAATGTACCTAATACCTAGCGAGACACGATATTGTATTTGCCGCTTATCTATGCTCCTGCTACGGTCGCGACCAACCGAAACCCACCTCTCGATGCTAAAAGAATCCTCCGATACATCAAGGAACCATTAACTTGGGATCCGTATCCGGCGATTCTCGTTTTGAGCTAATCGCTTTCAGACGACGACCACGCAGGATGCTTAGACTCAAGGAAAAGTACTTCAGAGCACTACAATTTCTTGGTGATAAACGGTGTCTTGGCAATCAAAGAAGCGAGGATTGTACATCATCATCAATCAAGGTAATAATAGCCATGTCCGCGTGTTGTGCTCAAGTCATCCGGATGAGAACACAACTCAAAGACTATGGTTACGTATTTGATAGAATCCCGATGTATCGCGACAATCGAGTGCCATTGCGATCTCGCAACTCGCTCAAAGACTGAAATCAAAGCACATCGATCTTCGCTATCATTTCATCAAGGACCACGTGGAACAACAGACATTGAATTATACTGGTACATAATACCAATTGGCGATCTTCTCACCAAAGCCTTGCCTCCCGCTCGGTTTAATGAGTTGGTCCACCGGATTGGTATGAGGTGTTTGACTCAAGAGAATTGATGACCTCCTAAAAGCAGCCTTTAAAACTCACAAACACCAAAATTATCTTTTGTAAATAATTTTCAAAACAAAATACAAAATATAAAACCCGATAAAACAACAAAATATTCTTCTAATCTAATTTTCTTTCAATATGGCATGTACATTTCTTCCGACAACACTATAATCTTTCAAAATTCAATATTTTTCCGATCAAGTGTTGAGGGGGAGAAAATTAATACCAAACTGTTTCAAAAACATTCGTGTACTTGCATGTTATTCTATACCGGTTATTTCTTTTATCAATGGTGGTAAAATTTTCTAGTTCAATGACACTCCTCAGAATAAAATTTGTAACCTTTCATTATTTTCTTAAGTCGAGGGGGAGTGTCGTCAAGTTTCTTTCCTAAAATCTTTTGTTTGGTAACCAAAATGGAAGTTAAAAGGCTTTAAATGAAAATGGAAAAGGTGGAGGACCAAACCGCCAAAGGTTAAAGTCATTTTAATAAAAACACCTTCCACCTAACTTTCTCATCACATTTATTACTCCTAACCAACATAATCTACGATATAATTCGCTCAACAACCAAGTTTTGATTATCAACTGTAAGTGTTTTTGCGCTGATAACATGTTTTAAACATTGGTTTTGATTTTCAAACGAATCCAACGGTTAAATTTACGTAAATGGTTGATTTTGTGTTATACGCCTACGCGTAAGAACACATGATCATACCTATGTGTTTGAGGTTAAGATAAATGGGTCTAAACGTTTCTTTAACATCAAGGATACTATGCTTATCCTCAAATTCCACCCAGAAACACGAATTGATGGTTTTTCCAAATGTGAAGGTTTTTGGTCATAAAGACATTGCAAAGTGATGATGCTCTTATGATGAATTGATCATATCTATGCCTTAAAACAACCCGTAAAACACTAATTGATGATAAATTAGTAACTAAGGTTTAATGTTCTTAGGTTTGGGTATTTTTGATTCAAAGGTGTTTTAGATGTTAAAACTTGGTTATTAGACTCTCACAACACCTAAGACCTACCGTAAAAACGCTTGGTGCAATTCCTATGGCTAGAAATCATATGCGTAATTTTAAACTCTAGGGTTTTGACTTACGCGTATGACTTTCACGCGTAAAATATTTAACGAGCTTCATGCCATAACTGCTTTAGAATGAATATATGTGTTAAGCTTGATGATATGATGATTTTATTTCAGGCTTGCTACCGTGAAACTCGTAATCAAGGTCTTTGTTACTCCACGCATAAGGATCACCCACGCCAGAGACAAGCTATGCGAAGAGAAATCCTACGCGTAACTATTACGCCGTAAGGTTCTACAATGGGACCACGCGTATCCCGTGAAGGATATGCGTAAACACGACCTCCACGCATAAGGTCTACTCACGAGTAAGCCTTACGCGCAAGGTTTTATACGCCCACGCGTAAGCTTCCACGATAAGGTCCCTTTTCCCACGCATAACATTTCACGCCGTAAGTTAGGATCCCACGACAAGCTTTCGCTCACGCAGATATCACCCCGCTTACGCAGAACTTTGACAAATCTACGCCTAAGCCTTGATTGACCTTCATTATGAATTGTTACGTGTTCAAACTTGTTAATAAACAAATCATATCGTCACGAAACCAATAATGTCACTAATACACTTAAACGCTTAATATGTTGTGAACTATAAGTGATAACATAAACTTTAAAACTTAAAGTTAACTAACTCACGAAATGTTTCACGGCGTCATTGGACTATTGGACAAACAAGTGACTTAGGACTCAGAACAATCATTAACATCGGACATTCAATAATTAGACAATAAAACCTTCGTTGACTAACATTATGTCTTCGATATGTTGGTTCGTTTGGCTAATGTTATTTCGCATCACGACATGGTCGCTCAAATGAATGTGGATGCACCGAAGTTCTCACAATTGTCGACATCTTCCTAATGGCTATCCGAGAAAGATTGGAAAGAACAACCTTAGGGTTGACTTTGAAACCCTCACATGCTCGTAATCTTCTTGTCTCATTGCCGTGATATTCTTAAGAATCATCCCTACCGTAACATGCTCTCACACTGCTTTCTGAAGATCAAGATCTACATTCAACAATTCGGAATTCAATGCAAAGGAACAAGGGTCAAAGTGCAAGAATCGTGACTATCAATAACAAACAAGTCACCATCACTCATGCGGACTTACGGGTCGTTCTTCTCATTCCAAATCGTGCCAACCGACTTCTATGCAACACCCATCGAGGAGACAGTTCTTCAATTCTCGATTGATATTGGCTATGATGAAGCTTCAGAATTATCACTAAGCACCTCATGTGGAGCTTAAGAACATTCCTCAACCGTGGAGAACCCTCTACATCATCATCACCAAATCGGTCTCGGTTGTGGCGGTGGCTATGAGCATCCCAAGCTCATAGAACCGCAAATCTTCCGTCATTAATCAACAAGAAGGACATCAAATGAAGCTCGATATGGGATGACATGATGACGCTTCTCAAAAGCTTGGCTCAAAGATTCCTATGTCGATACACAAAACTGCTGATCCAGAGAGCACTTGACTTCATCCCGATATCCCCAAGAGGCTCAATGACCCCGATAATCATGACATGTTGATCGAGCCTATCCTATCACCGAATCAAGGAATCACAAGAAAGAAACATGGTGTTGTGTTACCCGATCACCCATCGACTAACGAAATCAAGAAGCTTGAAACGTATAAAAGGTATCGGTAGCGAAGAGAAGGAAAAGTTGGTCATCTCGATGAAAACCTTCGAACACCTACTCGGAGAACCGTAAGAGGAAGTGCTGGAAGTGCAAGAAGTACAGAGAGTCAAAGGAATGTCCCAAAGAGGAAACCCGCTCCAAAGAAGAAAGTTCCTCTCGTGAAGTTGTTCCTATTCCTACACGAACCACCAAGAAAGCTACCGGACGTAAAGCTCAAGATACACAATCGATGAGGAGGTCCACTACTCGAATCAGCAACCGAACCACCTCCCTCAAGAGCAAAACCTCCTAGTCCTCCACCGAACATGGAAAAGGGAAGAGTCCCTGACTTGTGCCTTATGAAGAAAGCTCGGATGAAGAAGAAGAGCAACTGGACACTTCATACAGAAGAAGTTCAAATTCATTAGACTCCAACATGTTGCGAAGGAATTTGCAAAGGATCAAATGGGTGGCCTCGAGGTTCCAAAGTCGCCCACTCTAAAAGGAATTTGTAAGGCCCAAACGCTCAAGAGATGATGAAGACAAAGATCATGATAACGATAAAGAGCCCAACGCACAAAGAAGTCTCGATGAATCATCCTCTATTCAAGACTCGATGCAACCTCCACCACAACGGACTCTCGCTCAACAAAGATCTTCTCCTCCTCTTCGCAAATAAACCTCATGATTTCGAGACACCACCCTGCATTCGTAAAACCGTGACCATTTTGAGTATATGGGTGGTGACGATGAAGAATGCCATGAGCCCCAACAACAACCTACCTCACCCGACAAAGTTCGTAACCGTAATCTTCATCTAGGCCTAAGAAACAAAAGAAGAAGGCGCCCACGATCGATGTCGATCATGGCTAGATGAAGATACAACAGAGTAATTTGCATGGTTTTCACACTTGTAAATTCCACTCCCTACCTCAAGAAGTTCAAGATCCGTAGACGGTAATACTTTGGAGCATGCTAAAATTCGCAAGAAAAGTTCAACGTAAAGAAGATGACGAAACCGAGTTGAGGCGAATCAAGAATGAAGCTTTTCAACCGTGGAAAGATAGCTCGAAAGTGCCATCGAGGTCGAATATCACCTTGAAAACATTGCTCGAGCTATGTCTAATAACATGGATTGGCTCAACCCGTAAATAAACATCGACTATACCAAGCGAGATAACCCTCCATATTACAATCGATCGGTCTAAACCACTACCAACGATCGGCCAACCGGATCACCTTAGATCCCATTCAGATATTTCTTCAAAAAGACTTGAATTTCTTCCTCACGGTGGCGATGGTTCAAGGAAATACGCTACATCCTTGACATTTTCATTCCCAAAGAAATTAATACTCAAACCGCATAGCTATCGAGGAAAGAGCTAATCACTTGTTCTCCAACAAAGTGGAAGCATACGACCGAGATGCAATGTATGGATTCATCATTGGCGGGAACGTCAAGAATCTACTACGTGTCGCCAGTTCAAGTCTCAACATGCGGTGTTCAAGATTAAAACATCGTTGCCATCAAACACGCTGGTCTTTCGTCCAAATGGGACTACACGTATCTCAAGAAGATTGTGGTCAAAAGACAAGACGAAAGGGATTATGCATTCTCTGAAGGCGACTTTGAGAATTTGTCTATCAACGACATCAAGACATGTACCTTGCCAAAGTATTGTGGTCGTATGAGACAATTCTCCACCAAGTACAACGAATTCATCAAGTCGCTCATCTTCATCGACGATAGTTATCAAAGAACGTAGAACATCTCCAATGGCGCTGAATCTTATCGCACCCGTGTCAACTTCACTCCACCGCAGCCTGATCTTCCCGACATCAACCAGATCTCACAATTTACACTCATCAAGAAACCATTCGCCGCTCACCGCAGTGAACTTCAAAGAAATTGCTTGATGGCGTGCAGAGATCTTCACAAGTTTGGAGATCACACTTTGAAGATGGTTAGGACGGATTGGCTTAGCGATCAAGGATATACACCAAAAGATCGGGTCTCCTAAGCGATGGAATTCTCGTGATCGAAGGGATGTGAAGAGGATCATCACGATGATTGATGAATGGTTGTATAGAAGGGATCGCCTGTAAGATTGAAAGCTATGTTGGTGGTCCACCCAGATTAACATCACCGGCTTTCAACGCCCGATTCACACTCTGGCGACATCTCGGACTACCCGGTACCCTTTAAACCGCTTCTTTCATTATTACTTTGGATGTATGATTTATATATGTATGACTTGTGCACACATAAAGTTGTACAACCCGTTTTGTCAAGAAAGGACCCCGTGGTACGCTTCAGGCCACAATCCTTATAAAAGGAGCGAAAGCTTTTACTTTTGAGTAAAACCCATCAAACCTTTTATTTTCAAGGTTTTGCTCAAAAGGACAAGTACTTCCCCGTATGATTTTCAAAACCTCAACCGTTTATATCACTTGTTGAGGGGGAGTATTTGAATTAAAACTTTGTTCACAAATTTTTCATAGTGGTGATCTTCCCGCAACACTTGAAATGGCCATACTTATTCTCAACTTTTCAAAAATAACATTTTATATGTCATCTTTGAGGGGGAGAAAATTATGTGATAAGAAATATGTTGTGTAAATGCAAATGAATCTTTGTGTAATAGACTTAACCAACGAATTGACGGTACTAAACTGTTAGTAACTCGAAAAGACTTGTCCGGGACGTGTAATAATTTCAAGCTAGTTCTCTAGTAATGTAAACGTGTCTCGCAAAGGACTTGTCCGAGTAGAAAGTACCATTCGAGAATCTCTTGGTAGACATGAACTATGACGGGTATGACAACCTTCGAGGCTTGTCTACACCTTCAAGGTAGTTATTAGAGCTAGTTATCACCTAAAAGTCGACAATGTAACTCTTTAACTATGCAACGTAATCGTGTCTCATGGGAGTGTCTATCTTGAGTTGATCAATCAAAAGTGCGCTCTTCCCACACGGTGCTGATTTCCATCAAAACTCTAAAGCACATGTGAGGGGAGTATTTACGCTAAAGATAAAACTCACAATGGTTCAAACATGTTTTCATTTACAAACCCTTAAGAGATTTTCTTGAAAATTGGTTTTATGGCAACATAGGTTAGTCATGGAGTGATAAGGTGACTAAGGTTAGGAATAACCGTCCTATGATCCGCCAGAGTCGGAGGATCTACCCAAGGACATCACAAATAGTTAGTACTTAGAAGTCCTTAGGTACGATTATAAAAAGGAGAAAATGAGAATCGGGAAAGAAGGAGTTGAAGAATTAAAAGAAATGCAAAGAAAGGGTGAAAAGAAATAGCCTCCAAATTATTCAACTTAGGCGTATAATCGGGTTCAATTCATATACTCTTGGTTGTCACTTAGTGATCGCCGGTATCAAGATTAAAAGTCGTCATGGACCCAAAGGATGACGCATGCACTATACCTTCTTAGCCACTCAAGTTTCTCTCAAAAGAAGCTTGTTTCATTCTCTCAAGGAACCCTACATAATCTATCGGCTTTCTTAGAGATAGTCGGTATTGAAGAAGGAGACCTCTCCTAGTCTCTCGTCAGAAAACCAAAATGCACTATTGAGTCTTGAGCCACGAGATTCATCAAAATATCTCTTAGGTACACTTGACATTTCATCATTTGATGTTCAACAATAAGAACATCGATGGTACATTATCGAGTCCTTCACAGATCTTAGCAACTGTCGAGAACATTTATGAGAGTTTCACATCCGTGATCTCTCGATTGAATGGAAACTCTTGCCGTGGTCAACATCAAAGCGTACCGACAAAGAGTCACTTGGTAACTTCCCGTGGATTACGCTTAGTGTGTCTCAAACGGTCTACGTCGGTGAGGTGATGCTTCGTGTACCTCAACGACTCATCTCGAATCGTAGATGTACTTCGTTACATCGCGTTATCTCACTTGTGGGACTCCAGCCTGTGAACGCGCCTTTGTGAGAATTAGAGTTGTGTTTTCACACTATGTCGTTAACACTCTCAAGTTCAAACTTGTAAGTGTCGGAACCGCTTATTACTAACCGCTTTAAATGTTTTCTTCTTATGGAAGCTCTGGAGCGGGATGATCGTGCGATTCTTCTCATGCTCACGCCAACATCATCACTAATGGAAGTTCTACCCAAAAGCAACACAACAATGAATGATTCTTCGTCAAATCAAAGAATCTACAAAGTTAAAGACTTAAAGAACTTCATCAAGATGAATTCCAACATCAAAGAGCGTGTGAGCATGTTGAAGAATGACGCGCATAATCAGAGCGGCGAAGCGCACCGAGGCGCACTTGATGCGCATAACAACATACTATCACTTTCATCACAAAGAACAATGATCAAAGAACAAAGTTAAAGATGACGCCAAAGCATAACTGCTTAAAGAAAACTATCTCTACACCGGGAGATTGTTCGAATCAAGGCATTCCTTCTCACAAGAAAGAAGAATGTCGAAGACGTCAAAGTTACTATTACATCAACGCCTTCACTGCTTTTTCATCACCAACACTGAGGGGAGATTGTTGGAATCACTCCTAAACCTTAATTCAAGTGTTAGTTACTTATATGTAATAGGTAGCTTATTATGGCCTTTATGTTTGTTTAAAGTCTAGCTTATGTAGAAGGCCCATAAGCTTAGGCCCATGTCCAATAAGGAAAAGGGAAGGAATGGGAGTGTTGCCTAGCTCATTTCCTATAAATATTTTGTATAACCCTCACTGGAGGTTGGTTGTTCAATTTATTCTCTTTCACTCACATCTACGCATAACCGGTTTTACTCTTAACGTGTGTGTGTGTTTGACAATTGTTCAATCGCCTTTATCTCTTTCTATTAAGCTTGTGTTGTAAATCTAGTGACCTAACAGAGTATGTAAGTGTTACCGTTTGAATAGTGGCGAGTCCTCTATTTATATGGTTGACCTTTCGTCGTGTTCTCAAGGTCACGAGCCATGAGAGTGACAATATGCAGTGGGGAGGACGAGGTCAACCCGAGCTTGTCCCGCTGTCGTGATAACGATGTTTTTGGGCGGAGTTGTCCCGATTTCCCTTTTTGGGGACTGCAGGCTTTGGTACACCAAGTCTCAGCGAGATTCCCTACCTTTAATGTTGGACGCGGTTGCATTCACTTTCGGACGTATCTACTATCCGCGGAATGGTTTAGTGACCATTGCCGGGGTACGTATCCAGTCCGCGACCGCCCCATATGGGTGTCCTTGTGCATTCACGCAATCATGGTTAGTCCGCGTCCAACCCGTATAAGCGCTGGGCAGGTCATACGCGATCAATATTTTTATGCCTCAATGTTTTACACTAAGCCTCATTTGTTAGTTTAAAATGCATAATGATGTAACAAATGAGAAATATAACTAAACTAATACATTCATCATCTTCTATATGGATGTGATATGGCTAAGAATATCTTCAGGCGGTTGTGTCGTTGGTGGGAGTTAGACTGGCAAGCGTTGGTTCTTTTTTGGAGTGGTATACTTGGTTTTCTTCGATCCGTCTATCGTCCAAAGTTAAAGCTTTATTGGAAGGTGTGTTTTATATTGCGTGGTGGTCTATTTGGAGTTTCAGTGATGTGTCTCCTCCAAGAAGATCGGTGTTGTTTGATGATATTGTGTCTTTGTCTTTTAATTGGTGTTCAAATCGATATAGTAGGGCGTTTTCTTGGGATTCTTGGGTAAAAACCCCTCATTTAATTTCCTTATAATGTTTTTCTAGCTTCTTGCTAGTTTTTTAAATTGCCTTTCAAAAAAAAAAAAAAAAAAAAAAAAACTAATACATACTTTCTCTGTCTAAAAGTAAATGTACATTTTCAAAACACACCAAGCTTACCGAAATCTCACTAAATACATCATCCATCAATCAAATATCATCTCTACCAACTAAACATTATTTTGATTAATTATTTTATAACAACCCAAAATAATATATGAAAATTTATTTTGAGACAGAGGAGTATATCACCATTGGTCTCATTTGATACTAGTCGTGAGAAGACTAAGGATATATTATTATACAACTTTTTATCAGTTTCAGTGCTATATATTAAACGTTTAATGAAAATATCGAGTTTTAATTTAATTGAAAGTATATAGTGTCGTAAATAGTATTGCCCTTAATTTAGTGCATCTTGGCCATTTTTTATTCATCACACTATAATAATGAATTGTTTGATGCTAACAATAGAGAGTAAGTTTATCATTGTCGCACTATAATCACGATGAAATGAGAAATCCTTCACGTGAGAAAATTTTAAATTAAACGTGAAAATGCATATATTCATGTTGATTTATAGTTTTTATACGTAGAAATACTTTTATTTTTGTTGATTCAATATAAACGGGTGATTTACAATAGACATTTTAATGTAAATTCACTGAAATTTGTAAACTGATTCAAATTACAACTTTGACATTTCAATGATATTTGCAAATAACATGAATCAAATGTTACATTTTAAGACTTTCGAATCACAGATTTGTGTCTAATCAATTAAAGAAACATTTCTACGCTAAAAAATCGTAAAAAAATGATTTAATGATAGTTATGATCATATATTCCGAATATTATATCCTTTGTCGCTTACTTCATGGTTCTCAATCATTGACAATTTGTGGGTTTTCTTGATAAAAACGATCGTACTCTATACACATATTCATTAAGATTCGTTTTATTTGTTTGACTTATTGTGACTGGGGGTTAGGATTTGTGGTGCGACTGTTAAACCTTAAATTGCTTTCATTAGGTTTTATTTTATTATTATTATTATTATTATTATTATTATTATTATTATTATTATTATTATTATTATTATTATTATTATTATTTTCATTGTTCGATTGATTGTGGTTTCAGATGCGGTTTGTTTAGTCGTGGTTATTGCCGATCGTTGTTTGGATTTTGTTTGTGGGTTTAGAGAGAGATGGAAAAGGGTTTTTTGAATACTATTAGCGCGAGCAAGGGTTCAAAATCAGTTGGTAAATCGGGTGGGAATGGTGATGCCATTAGCAGCTCCTCGTCTAGTTTGGCCGGTCAATCAGGTTCTACTCCTATATCTTTTGCGAATATGTTTAAGGATAAAACACCCAAGAAGACCGTTAAGATTTCGGAGATGAGAAACGAAAATTGTGTGCCTGGTGCTAATGTCACCATTCCTTTTGAAGCTATCAATGAGGTAAGCTCTAGATTCGCTAATACTTTGTATGGTTATTTCATTGGTAAGAGACTCGCTTTTTCGATAATTGAAAATTACGTTAGAAATACATGGGCAAAGTTTGTTTTACAAAGGGTTATGCTTAATAATGGTTTTTTTATGTTCCAATTTGAAACCAAAGAGGGTATGGAAAGGGTGTTGGAAGAAGGCCCACGGTTGATATGATTGGTGCCTATCTTTTTGAATATTTGGACTCCGAACACTAAATTTACAAGAGATGATATAACTTTAGCTCCTGTTTGGGTTAAACTCCATAATATTCCGGTTGTTGCGTATTATGAGGTTGGTCTTATTTTGATTACAACCCAAGTTGGTCGTCCTATCATGCTTGATTCCTACACGAGTACGATGTGCCTTAAGTCGTGGGGTCGTAATTCCTATGCTAGAGCCCTTGTGGAAGTGTCGTCAAAGGAAGCCTTACTTAA
This sequence comes from Chrysanthemum lavandulifolium, assembly GCA_022545495.1. NCBI lineage: Eukaryota > Viridiplantae > Streptophyta > Magnoliopsida > Asterales > Asteraceae > Chrysanthemum > Chrysanthemum lavandulifolium. The sequence continues at coordinate 96,227,869 of CM040243.1, read as the reverse complement.
CTCTCTTGTGGTTGTGATCCCTTACCCTAATGGGTCAGGTCATTCATTGGAAAAAAAATTGATATTGAATATGAGTGGAAGCCGCCACAATGATGATGGATGTCCTAAGAGAGTGAAACCGGGTGTGAAAGATAAATCGTTGGTTGATGAAGAGGGTTTCGTTGATGCTTATAAGATGAAAGGAAAAGGTAAGCTTCAGGGTACTAATCTTCAGGTTGATGGGATTCGTTTTCAAAAGCCTAAAGTTTCGTATTACTATAGGCCGGTCACTAAGCCAAAGAATGGGGGGGGGGCATCGACGTCTAAGCCTTCTGTCCAATCAAATACAGGTTCTCCAACGGTTAATGTAGGTTCTACTTCTTGTAACGAACCTACTACTGATCCTACCAGTAGTACAACCCCATCCCGGGATGACCAAGGTAAGAATAATAATTGGGTGGATGATGTCAACCTTGTTGATTTGAAGAAAAGTTTTGATGTGCTTATGGAACAAGATTCGGTTTTGGAACTTGTGATTGGCACTACGTGTACCCCTGGCGTTATCTCTAGTTCTTCCAAAACCACGCATCCATCGCCTATGGAGAACACTCCTATTGCTGATAAAATTGGAAAGCTTGAAAAGCTTATTATTGAGGGGAAAGCTACCCTTGTGGATGATAATGGTAAACCTATTCCGGTGGCTGATAGTGAAAGGAAGGTGTGGAAAACTAGAAGGGGGGTTGAATAGTTTTACCAATTTAAAACTTCCTTTTAAATATTGAGATCAACTTATGTCAATCTATTTGGTTGTTTATGTTGGACGTTGATAGATAGATATATAAACGTGTAATGAAAGATAAAGAGTAAGAAGCACATCACCACAACACAAGTATTTATAGTGGTTCGCCACAAGGACACCTTCCTTGCCCTACTCCACCCCCGAGTCACCTACCGAGTTCAGAACACTACACCAATCTCCTTATGGCGGAGAAGCCTTCACAACGCCGCTTACAACTTTTCCAAGACAAAGCTAAATACCGAGTTCTTTCACACCAAGGCGAACCACTCCTAACACAACGTCAGCTTACCCTTTATACTGGTGCTAGGCTAACCACCGAGTTCTTTCACACCAAGGAGAACTAATCCTATCACAACGCCGCCTACCCTTTATTAGGTACTAGGCTAATGATGAGTGCTTATTCACTCATCATTTTACCCATCTAAGCCCACAAAATGTCTAAAACACCGAAATATAACCAATTATGCTCTGAGATATCCTTGAGTGTGTTTTATGTATTTCGTACAAAGGATCGAAAACAGGGCAAAAACGGACCGAAATGAGCTTGGAATGGAAAATGTCCTTTACGGACGGAGCTGGGAGCGGATTTTCTACAATTTCAGAGTCCGAGACGCGTTTTTGGAGTGAGAGTGGAAAAACAAACCCGAAACCGAACCCTAAACCCATAATTATCTTTCTACCCTTTACCCGAACCCAATTTACCAAATTCACCCTGAAAACATTTTCACTAAAACAACTATTTTTAGTTTTATCCATTTTTATTTAACAACCATTATTTTTATTAAAACCAATTTTTATAAAAAAAATATTTTTCTTTCTTTCCAAAAAAAAAAAAAAAAAAACTGCTTACAAAAAACTCAAAATACTTTTTACTTCAAACCTTAAAAATAACCATGAACCCACCCAAAACCATATAACCCCTTCCACCCCATTTTTGACCCAATCCCAGTCAAAACTAAAAAAACCCAGAACCTACTCAATCTTCTTGGCGTCGAAATTGTTCCACCCCTTTCCCTCCTCTCTCACCTCCTGTCATTCTCAATCCCAGATGCTGCCAAGACTGCTTCACATGCCAACATTGCCACCTTGGCAATCCCATGAATCCTCATTGGCTGTGGATAAGAAGCCAAGTAATCAAGGGCTCAGATTCACCCCTTGGCGCCCAAGGTGAAATGAATGGTTGAGATGAGATCAAAGAAGCACAACACATCAAGACAACAAGCCACAAGACTGTTTCATTTTTTTGTATATATAGGCAGTTAGGACATGTGAAAAAACTTGTCTAGAAATCCTTGTTCTAGTACCATTTTTACTTTTAATGTCATTTAAATTTCATGTAATTTAATTTTTAATGCAATTTAATTTCTGTCTTTAATTCAAGTTATGCAGTTTCATATTTTTTTTAGGTTCCTGAATTATGTTAATTGTGATTTAAATGTGTTTGTCTCAAGTGTGTTTAAGCTATTTTGAGCTTATGTTGATGTTTTAAAAGTAACTTTTTTTAGTTTTTTAAAGCTTCTACATCTCAATTCTTTAAAACAGTTTCTAGTTTTCCACTGTAAAGGGGTGTTTGGATTTACACTTTTCATGGGTGAATACTCAGTTTTGACCCAAGTTGGATTTCAAAATGATCTTGTGAAGTTTATTCGACACTATCTTAGCCTCTCCAAGTAGTGGTTCGTTGCTTAAAAATAGTTTTTGAGTAGTATAAAAATCTGTCACTTGCATCTCAGCCCCCTGTCATCTCAGCAGCCATTTGCTCTTTTTTTTAGCTTAGATTTAGGTTAGTTATAGTTATGATTAGGACTTGATTTTGTTTTTGCAAGTAGTTAGATGTATGTACTAGATCTGTGTTAGCTTATTTTTGCCTTAGGAGTTCCTTTGTTAGTTTATTTTGGCCTTGGAAACTGCCCCTTGCACCATATCTGTTCTGAGTTACTGTCCCAAGCAGTCCTCTACAGCCTTTATTTTAGCTTGATGATGTTTCTTTTTAGCTTATTCTTGTTCCCCCTTAGAGTTTTTAGGTAATTCATGTTAGAGCTTATTAGACAGGAGCTTATTTCCAGCTTTTCGGAAGCTTTTTGTTGCCTTACTGCCTTGAACCAAACAACCCGTTAGTGTTTTTTTTACACCACTGCTGCTGTAAAGAAGCTCACAAACTGGCTTATTTTTAAAGTTTTAAAAATTTTGTTTTTATAAAAAGTCTCATTTTCAAGTTCTATAAAAGTTCCAAAAAGAAAAACTTGAAAAAGTAATAATAACAAAAACTGCACAGACGGGATTCGAACCCAGGTCTGCCAGCTCACAGTATCACGTCCCACAAGACACGCCCACTACCACAATGCCCTTGGGACTTGTCTTGTTTAAATTTGCACAATCTATTCTTATATACACGCGTTTACTTATTAAGCTTAGAAAGCTATTTTAGCTTATTACTGCTTATTCTTAACAGCTTATTCTTAGTTCTTATTTTTATTAGGTTTAGATTATAAAAAAATAATTTCCTGCCAAATTTTATAATTTTCCAATTAGTTTTGATATTTTTAATCATTTAATTCCTTTATATTAGTTTTTAATTCGTAATAAATAAAATAAAAGTCGAAAAAATACCCGGCTTTTTCCTAAAATTATTTTTAGTCGTTTAGAATGTAGGAAAATTAGTTTCACACCCGTAGGCCTTAAATTGCATTAGTTTTACTTTTTGAGGCTCGGGATTAGCCCGGGTTTTCACGTTTTTTAGTTTTAGCACTCTAGGACTTAGTGTAACTTAATTTTATTGTTCCGTATGCTTAGTAGTAGTTAGATCATCATTTATTTCGTTCCCGTAGCCTTATTTACTTTCCCTTTAGTTAATTTGTAGAATACGTAATCAAAAACAAAAATCCCGAACAATTCAAGCATTTTAATAACAAACCTCAAATATCACCGTCAATTCACACCTCGTTGGGAAACGACCCGGGTAATCACTTGCCCGGTATCACTTATCGAATATTTGAGGGTTTTGCGTGTCGACCTTTTTCCTAAAGGGTTGGTTTGTAATTCTCTCGCGTGTATTCCGTATTTGATATTTCTATATATACTATTCCAAACGGATCA